>CP136068.1:5481829-5548453 GCA_032622095.1 Siphonodentalium dalli
ACAATCAGACAAAAAATACTTTGGTTATAGCATCGGATAGCTCATGACTATGTGCGGATGCAAAGTGTTAATAATTTCTAAACCGATCAACCGATCGATACCAAAAACTATACAGGTGAGGAGTGTGTCATCATAAACATGCACATAAAATTTGAACAAGATCCGATAAAAAATATTCGAGTAAATGAATCGGATAGCAAGTGTCTACGGACAGACGGACAGACAGACAGACGGACAGACGGACGAACGACGGATGGTTGATCCGGACGTCGGCATTATGTGTACCATACATGGTATGGGTACACATAAAAATGAATTAAAAAAAAACATTTTTCTGGTCAATGAACAGACAATCAAATTCGTGAAAACAATAATTTTGTCACTTTTGTTTTTTAAATAAAAAAAAAATTAATAATTTTTTTTTTTTAATCTCAAAAAACATTTTTCTGGCCATTTCAGAACCAAACGATATCAAAAGAGTGAAATTTTTTTTAGTCGTACATGGGGGGGGGAAGATATCCAGGGTGGGGGGGGAGATATCCAGGGGGGGAGATATCCTGTTACACCGGGCTGTAGCCTATGCTAATGGATTGAATTTAAAATCCAAGGTGCGCTGGTGCCCATGTTTTTTGCCGAATGACCCCAAAATGACCCGTTCCCATCTACATGTCAATGTTAGGAGCCATGACAAATTTCATAATTATTAAGGATTTAGTCATGCAAAGAGTAAAATACAAGATGGCTGTCGGCAGCCTTGTCTTATGGTCGAATGACCCCAAAATGACTCATTCCCATCAACATGTCAATGTTAACATCCATGACAATTTCAGGATGAACCGACCAAATGTACAACCTGTAGCCCGTGCCAAAGGATTTGGTCATCGAAAGAGTAAAATCGAAGATGGCTGCCAGCAGCCATGTTTTATTGCTGAATGACCCCAAAATGACTCGTTCTCATCTACATTTCAATATTAACATCCACTACAAATTTCATGATGTTCGGACGAACACTCCGGCCTGTAGCCCGTACTCATGGATTAAATTTTGAAATCCAAGATGGCCGCTGGTGGCCATGTTTTTTGGCCGAATGACCCCAAAATGACTCGTTCCCATATACATGTCAATGTCAACAGCCATGACAAATTTCATAATCGTACAACCTGTAGCCCGTCCGTGCTAATGGAAATTATTGCCGGACGTCTCCATGCACACACGGACGACGGATACCAAGCCATGGCAATAGATCAAACTTTACAAGTAAAAAGATACTACAAATAAAAGGTCGGCTGACCATAGTGTCCCCCGAAAACGTGGCAAGTCGATGCTGCTTTGTTAAAGAAATTTAAAAAAAATGTTGAAATTTTCTAAGTCGAAAAGGGTTAATAACTCCTTAAAAAAAATAATCCGTCATCTGTATACATGTTATACATCTCCAATATGTGGGTTTCAAATATCTACGATAAAAACTGTATGAGGAGTAGATTACACCATGAAGGTACCCTCATACTGAAAATTATAAAAAATGTTGAAATTTTTTAAGTCGAAAAGGGTTAATAACTCCGTCAAAAAATAATATGTGTAAATCGATGGACTTTTTTTTCTCCAAATTTTGAGTGACTACAAAATTAAATAAGCTGATTAGGCCAAATAGATCATTTTAGAACGTTCATCTGAAAGCTGTTACGTGGCTAGCCACGCAACGGAAGTTATGCACATAAATATCCATTTTACACAATCTTAGCCACATAAGTAGTCATAGTAAACACGGACGGACGGTGCAACGGTACGACCAGACCTGTTAACCTCACAAAATATTTTCCGGGAGATTGGTCACGACTTTCCGTGAGATTGTGGTCATCATCCGGGAGATTTAAAAAAATTTTATTCCTTCAGATTCCTTTTGCATTTTCATAATTTTTACAACAAAAATAAAAAAATATATGATCAGCTATCACACAGAAACATGCAAGTTTTATGGCAAATTAACAAGTATTCTTAAGGAAAACATTTACTGTGTAGATTTTACTTTTATTGTCTCATTAAAAGAGAAAATATCGTAGGCTACCGGGGAACGTATATTCAACAATAAACTACTTTCGATTTCATTTAATTCTCGCGAGATTTCAAATGTCACATTAAAAAGTACAACTCAGAAACGGATTCCTAAAGTTTAAAAGCTAGAACATGTGCTTCTTTTGAATTTTATCAGACCAATAAACTTTAATGGTAGTTTCCTCAGGGCTTATCTCTAGTGGGTTGCTAAATGGGTTAATTGAGAACAGGTCACCTTTGTTCAGTCTGGTGATCCCGTTCAATAGAACTTAGAAGGTGTTTGTTGTTTTATTGTCCGGTGCCCCTGCTGTGAGAACAATGTTGATATTACGACACCAGATTAATCATGGGTGTTAATTGCCGCAATGATGTCGCAGTCGGATACCAGGGATGTGTTGATAGCCTGTCTACTGGTCAAATATATCAAATAAAGAGATTATTCTTTGTGACTTTCTACAGCAGCTGAATCCGGGAGATTGTCATGCCTGTCCGGGAGTGCGGGAGATCGTGCTCAAATCCGGGAGTCTCCCGCACAATCCGGGAGGGTTAACAGGTCTGGGTACGACGGACGAACGGATGGAGCCCGTTTCTATAGTCCACCAAAAATAAATTTTTCAGGGGACAAAAATATAGAGGGAATTGTTCAGTTTTGAGTAAACCAGACTCGAATAGCTGTGCAATACTTGGTCTGGAGAAAATGCCTGTGTCTACTATTACAAAATAGCTCTATGAAATTATAAATAACTTCTCATGGGACCCATGAAGTAAGACACCTCAGAACACACACAGCTTTACCATTGACATATATCACCTGTATAATTATTATCACATGCTTCAACCTAGGGCTATTTTTAGTTATGTGGCAAATCTGCCACTGAAAAGAGATTCCAACACTCGCCCGAATGGCTTCATAGCTTTGTTGTGATTGGTTGCGACTGACGTAATGCCTGCTTGTGTTAATAGGGATCTCCCCAAATGCTTCAGACTCAATACAGCATTATAGCTGTTGAGTCTGCATTTTAACCAGAACTGGGAACGGTTATGTATATAAACTCATTTAATCTTATATAAAACATTGTACTATGATTATATGACATGGATTTCATCTAACATTATATAATGCCCCGGACTATTCACTATTGTTATTGTTGTCTATAAACTAATACCTCTCCATTATAACATGTGATCCTGAATTTCATCCAGTGCCTTTCATTTGTCTGAAGTTATTTATTTAGTACAATATTAGTAATTGTAACAAAATACACGAGGATCAGCTAATCATTTTCTTAAATGTAGTCATTAACTTCATGTTCTATGTCCACAAGTCACTTTCCACATATTATACAGATATATTAGAGCTCATGTTGGTAAAAACATATAAATTGTTATTTTTATTTATTGTCTTGTTTGTTATATCATCAGACATCAACATAAATAAGCCTAATACGACCCTCTTTACTCAATGGAATAAAAAATAATTAATCCAAATTTTGTCTTGCTTGACTGGGGGGGGGGGGGGGGGGGGGGGGGGGGGGGGGGGGGGGGGGGGTGAGAATCTGCAGAAAAACGCCAGAAACAGGGTTGGTGGGTGGTTTATTAGATTAATTAAGCTATTGGAATTATATTACTTAGTTTTGTACTGTACTTACCTGTTGCATGATTTCTGAGTATGATATGACAATATTAGTGACTAGAGAACACCCGGTACATGTAGCCCAGATCTGTAGCTATTGAGTTGGCTTATATCTTATCTCTTTCGCTGCCACTCAGCACCACAGGCGCATTCCCCACTGCCAAGAATACCATATACGGTATGTATAGTGTATCTCAAGTATCGCTTGGAATAATTTGGTGAAACTTCATATATGATTAGACAAAGTCATCGCAAGTTCAGAGCCACGGATACCACCATCATAGTGGTCACGTGACCTTGGCAGCCATCTTGGTTTACACACTAGTGACTATATTTGATGCTTATTCATGCTGTATGGGTGCTACGATGCTTTCAATGCATTAATTGGTAATTCTTGGCATTTATTTCTCACTTTACCTTCATTAGTTTCAGGGAGGGCCCCGCATACCCGGCCTATATGTGCTATACACGCACCAGTATTTGAAGATGTTACATTACATCACCATGGTGATTACCATGCACTTCTGTGTGTGGTCACATTCCATGTATATGTACGGGTAATTAATGCATTAAAATTTTAATATATCGCAAATGTCTTTGTCTTATGTTGAATAACTTGTCTTATGTTGATGAACTTGTCTTATGTTGATGAACTTGTCTTAAGTTGATGAACTTGTCTTATGTTGATGAACTTATAACTATGTTTAGACCTGTTTAAAGTCATTAAGCATGTACCAGCTCCGTCCTGTAGAGGCTACATATACATGTATAAAACATAAACCCATTTCAAATGACAAAATGTGACATCTGCATGTCAACAATATAAAATTATAACTGTCTGTATTACTGTCTGTTATAATAATGCTTATAAAATTATACTCGGCTATGAAAGGAAATGTAGTGCGCGTGGTATGTTTGTGAATGATCGAATGTCTTCCTTTAGTATGTGTTAGTGTAAGTGTGTGTATGGATTTCGAGAGAGAGAGAGTCACACACACTATCATACGTGCCGTGTGTAAATCAGATATTTTATACTTGTATAAGAGTGGGAATGTTTTACTGAGTGATGATTTTGCTTCCGATCATGATAATACGATTCCACTGTTATGGGTTGTATTAATATGTTGGAATATGCTAAGTAGTAATTACTAGAAAGAAACAACCAGGTTGATATATGTTTTTTTTCTATATTATTCTAATTTTGTTTACTAATTCTTGTGGGTCTCAAAAAATTGACATGAAAAAATAAAAATAAATTGAACAGAGGGTGAGGGGCGGTCAGGTAGCAGAAAATAAATTGTTCAACCCTGTATCTGCAAATTTAGACATGACCCCCCCCCCCCCCCCCACCTGGGTTGCATTGACCATAAAATGTGAGTTTGTTGACCATGAGACTGTACATATTTATGGACATGTTGGTGAAAATATATAACAACAAATTTTTTTTTTTTTTTTTTAATTAATTTTTTTGTCATAACATATGAGGCATCCAATTAGAAACGCCTAACACGACCCTTTTTATTCAATGCGGCGTGACATGAGAACCAAAACCTTTTATGGTCTGATATCTTCATACAATCTCACAAATGTTCTCTCATTCTGTCTCTCACTGTACATTATATAACCTACATACAGAAGTCACGCATCACACATAATTACATTAAATTCATCATTATATAATGGAGCGTGAGGGAGGGGAGGGTGGAGTGTGAGTGGAGGGGAGGGAGAGACGT
The DNA here is from genome assembly GCA_032622095.1 of Siphonodentalium dalli. Lineage (NCBI taxonomy): Eukaryota > Metazoa > Mollusca > Scaphopoda > Gadilida > Siphonodentaliidae > Siphonodentalium > Siphonodentalium dalli. Next base: position 5,487,248 of record CP136068.1, read on the forward strand.
GGGTGATTATAAAGTAGAATGTTTATGCCCCCGTGTTCCTCCTGAGCATCCATCTCTATATATTATAAAGTAGAATGTTTATGCCCCCCCGTGTCCCTCCTGAGCATCCATCTCTATATATTATAAAGTAGAATGTTTATGCCCCCGTGTCCCTCCTGAGCATCCATCTCTATATATTATAAAGTAGAATGTTTATGACCCCGTGTCCCTCCTGAGCATCCATCTCTATATATTATAGAGTAGAATGTTTATGCCCCCCGTGTCCCTCCTGAGCATCCATCTCTATATATTATAAAGTAGAATGTTTATGCCCCCGTGTCCCTCCTGAGCATCCGTCTCTATATATTATAGAGTAGAATGTTTATGCCCCCCGTGTCCCTCCTGAGCATCCGTCTCTATATATTATAAAGTAGAATGTTTATGCCCCCGTGTCCCTCCTGAGCATCCATCTCTATATATTATAAAGTAGAATGTTTATGCCCCCGTGTCCCTCCTGAGCATCCGTCTCTATATATTATAAAGTAGAATGTTTATGCCCCCGTGTCCCTCCTGAGCATCCATCTCTATATATTATAAAGTCGGTCGCTTCACTTTTGTTGACATTTGATTCAGAAATAAATGATCGACCGAGGAATGATTCGTTACTTAATAACTTTATGGTTTGTGAAAATAAATCAAAGTTTGTTTGTAAAGTTAATAAATTAAGAGAAAGACTCACCAGCGGGAATAACTCGCATCGACCAGAGTGTGATGAGGAGATCTCTTATAACATCACGGGGTTTAACTTCATACCGAGAGCGGTCTGCATTATACTGAGATATATCCCGGGTTCTATGATGATGTGCTTCTATTATAGCATTCCATCCGTCATCACTGTGACGAGGGACATCAGATCTATATAGAGTCCTCCCATCATTGTCCATGCCCGCTGTACTTCCGATGTCATGGAATATGTTATGGGTCGCCTTCTGATCCAGACACAGAGCGTAGACAGCGATAATCTCGAGGACGCGGTTACTAAGCTGATCAACGCTCCAAGATTCCGATTTACCAAAATGATTCAGTAGAAACAATACGATGAGTTTGATATTGTATGAAGGGAAGGCGGCCTTCGGACACGAACAGAGATCCTGTCTATAATCCGGGAGGAAATAATGAGCGAGACATTTAGTGAGCTGGTACGCCATTCCTGCACCGGTCCCGGACAAATCATGCATCACCCTCGACTCAGCGAATGTTGTTGTTAATAGGAACCGAGTCCCGTCATCGTTAATGATGTAGAATGCGAATGGCGGCTGATCTCCCAGAGATTGTATGATTCGATCCCCTCGTGATGAAGTCAGACTCTCGTCCCTCATCCCGACCGATATATCAAGCTTCATTTCTGAGTCGTTGAGTGTAAATGTTACAGCCGTGGCTTTATGTCGGAGGCTGCAATCCTTGATGTATTTAAGGCCGGGTATCATCTCCACATTACGTATCAGTGAGTTTACTATGAGCCACCTTAGTAGGAGTCCTGCACTCCATACTCCTCCACTCCACCACTCCTTTACCCATCCAGCTCTCTCTACGTTATCCTTAATATACTCTATACACGACTCGCTGACTGGGAAGTGATACATATTAGTCTTCACCGGGAACCGTGCCTCGTGGTGATTATACAGACACGGCAGAAATATTACAAAATCTGCTTCATCCATTTTAATAGTTTTAGTTTGTTCAGCGACGGACCCCAGAAGGACGACTGCACTCTGTTTAAATATGTCTGGATACGTCGCCCTCAGATCCGTCAGCCCCCGCTCCATTAACCTCTCTATATGAAGCATGATAATACGACTGTCGGGTCGAGAGGTCACCTCGCAGTCTGACACCAAGGAGCGTAACATCTGGTGCAACATGCTCCCGGTATCTGGTGCCGTACAACTCATCACCCGCCGTGTTATCTCTCTCATCTCCGGGTCGATATCAGCGTCACGACTGTCTAATGTTTCCATGAGAATCGTCAGTATAGGAGTGTTAGCTGACGATTCTTGTAGCATGTCGTGTTGTGGGTTGATGTCTGTTGGAATTGATCTCCAGCTCAGATCACCTGAAATATAGAAACAAACGTCAGAATATTTAAAACAAGTCAGGAATATCTATATAATCGTGTTCTATATAATTATTTAATAAAGTATTAGATATTTAACCGTTCACATATAATCTATCATTAACATCATGTGAGGAATATCTATATAATCGTGTTCTATATAATTAGTTAATAAAGTATTAGATATTTAACCGTTCACATATAATCTATCATTAACATCATCAAGTGATGCAGCCTCAAATCTGCTTAATGTTAAAATAACACACAAGGCTGCAATGTTTCATGTAATAATAAAGCTGTTCAAAATATCAGGCACAAAAAAAGTATGAAAAATTAATTTGGAGAAAAATATGTTTTTTTCTTCAAATTTTTTTTTTTTTATTTACTAGCGCGGTATTTCTTACCAACTTGTCAGTACGTTTTGATCATTAAATCCAAAATAAATGAACTCTTAACATATCTCTGTAATATATGAAGAGTGACTATCATTTAAAATAGTGACATAAAACATTGAAGTAAATGATTCTCTGATCCTCAGTCTGCTGTAATTATTATAACTCCACAACAATTTAAAGGCCCTGGCAGCTGGACTGGAAAAAATTAAGGTTCGCATGTTAAAATGGAGAGATGTCAATTTATAGACAACAATAACAATTGATTTTAACTAAAACAGACTTCATTAAATGGCTGGTATCTAACTTATCAAGATCAAGCTTAATGTCTTTTGTAGTTTTAGGATATTTATTCACATGAATTAGCCATAAAAACATAAAGAATTATAGACCATTTATTATTTATCCATGTTGCCTTTTAAAGTCTTTAATGTGAGGAACTCACCAAGCCTTAAATAGATAGGAATTCTTGGTATTATTTGGTTATTTTTCCCATTGATTTTAAACACATTTGTTGAACACCTGCATCATGACTCTCAGTGAATTCATGTTCATTTCATCTTTGGTGGAGACGGACCGTGTTAGTTTCCAGTCTGACACCGTGTAACTTTCAGTGCTAACACCTGCTTCCTGTGAAGACTTCAGATAGAAAAACTGGGGCACCATTAATCTTTACACTTTGTATGATGTTGAGAAATTTGCTGCCAACCAGGGGTGGGGGGGGGGTGGGGGGGGGGGGTTGGGTTGACAGAAAAAAACTCCAGAAACAAGGTTGAAATTTTTTTTTTTTTATTTTTGGAACCCACCATCTTGGGAATGCATATTTTCCTGTCTAATCTCAGACACCCACCCCAGGGGCACCCCTCCAACACAAGTTTTTTCCAAGGGCAATTTGGGAACCCACCCTCAAAGTTTAATAAAAAAAAAACAGTGAAAATAGCAGAATAAGGCAGATAAAAGGTGTGAAATATTATAAATAACCATCCGGATGAAATGTCACTCATATTATCTCAATGAAAGGCACCAGAAATCTCAGAAAATCACAAAACCCTCTTTATAAAAAATTTATTTAATAAACTTGTGAAATAATTCAGGTTCAGGATCCATACCCATAGGTTACCCACACCAGTACACCACACCAGTACACCACACCAGTACATGCATATATTATATATTAAGAAGTGTTGAGAGCAGCATATTCTCTCACTCTGTAACTAGCCCCGATTAGATGAACAAATAGTCGCCCAGTCTCTGTTTTAATTATATAATTTTCTATCTACAGTCTGTTGTATTAACCAATAACAAGTAATTGAAGAACACACTGACACAATACATGAATACTTTGCACATGGTGGAAATACAGGGGCTTGTAACGGACTCACTGCTAGGCCACACCCCCTAACCTGCACGGCCATTATGCACTGTACCTACTAGTATATATGAGACCCATGTATATAACATGATGTAAAGTAGGTGCATATATAACCCTTCCTGAAATTTTGTGAAAACCCTGTGCCAATGCATTCTCTTATATATGTGAGTTGCCCATAGGGAGCCCCGCATATATAAGGGAATTAATTTACCTAACAATATTTAACTTTACCTTGTAAGCCAGTGCATTCTCTTATATATGTGAGGCTCCTTGTGGGTGACTCACATATATAAGAGAATGCATTGGAACAAGATTTGTAATGCTGCACCAGCACTACTCCCATCATGAGAGGGTTAAGGGTGGACCATGAGGGCTGTGTCGGTTTGGATGGGGTAGGTTTGGATGGGGGAGGGGGCAGTGGATCGCATTACAAGCCCTTGTGGCAGAAACAGTAATCTCAAAATAAAATGTTATCATCTCAAAGTTGAATACTTGTTTTGTAATGTTATGTTCAATCACTCAGCTTTTAATTATATCGGTCGGCCCCACAAATCTAAGCTCCCATCTACATAATGATGAACATCATACGATGATACCGAAAATATGTATCTTATAATACTCATAAGAGTTAAATCATCAGAAGAATTAAATGAGCTCATATTGACATCATGGGGATAATTGAAGATGTTTATATACACAAAGGTGCAAACTGTATGTGACATTTTTTTCTGTAATTAATACATGCACATATGTGGAATCTAGATATTGAGTTTTGTGATTCTACAATCCTGATATATTTCCTTCCAGCTGTTGAAAACTTTCACTATTGAACCCCCGGATACGTATTGTTTGAACATCATCTAAAAGCTATTTCTGCAAAAAGTTCCAACTCTCTATCTATATATCTATATTTGCGAATGTCTGTCTGTCTGTCTGTCTGTCTGTCTGTGTTCTATAGAAATTCACAGGGGACCATCTAGATGATGCCAAAGGGGTCTACTAGGAGTAGCTTTTTACGAGAAAGATAATGGTCGGGGTTAGAATTTTCTAAAGTGACGCCGTTGTTGTCAGGGGCAGAAAAGGGGGAGGGGCAGAACAAAAAATTGTCGCCGATTGCCACCAAACTTATACATAATAATCCCCATGATATGAGGAATCTAATGGTGTGGTTTAAATATGGCAAAAGTCGCGCCGTTCGCGTCAGGGGAGCCCGATTTCAACCAAACTTATATATAATCATCCCCATGATATGAAAAAACCAACGGTGTGGTTTAAAAGTGGCGTCGTTCGAGTCAGGGATGCACGGAAGGGGAGAGGGGCACCAAAACTGAAAAACTAATTTTAGCGCCGATCTCCACCAAATTGACATATATTCTTCTTCATTATACAAGGAATCAAATTGTGCGCTTTAACAACGCCAAATTGTTGTCTTTTGGTTGAGAGATTGGGAGGGGGTGGGCATAAATTTGATAATAATTTGTTTAGTCGCCGATTGCCACAACACTTATACAAAATCATCCCCATAGTATGCGGAGTCTAATGGTGTTGCTTATATCTGTCAAATGTGGCCTCATCGAGTCAGGGTTGCATTGAAAGGGACAGGGGCGCCAAAATTGATGCACAATATTTTTGCGTCAATTTCCTCCAAATTGATACACGTTCTTATCCAAGATACGAGGAATCTAATCGTGTGATTTAAAGACGCCATAGTGGTGCTGTTTGTTTGAGAGACGGGGTGTGGATTGGCACCAAATTTGATAAAAAAAAATTGTTTAGTCGCCGATTATCACCAAACATATAAACAATCATCTCCATGATATCAGGAGTATAATCGTGTGGTTTAAGGATGTCATAAGTTGGGCCATTCGAGTCAGTGGTGAATAGAGATGAGAGGGACACAACAAATTATATCTATAATTCTATATGTTTAGTGCCGATTTCCACCAGATTGATACATATTCTTCTCTGTGATACGAGGAATCTTATCGTGTCATTTAGATACACCAAATTTGTGCCCTATGGGTGAGAGATATGGGGACCTTAAATTTGATACGAATTTGTATACTCGCCAATTTTCACCAATTTCATATATATGCATCTCTAATCTCTAATGAGTCTTAGTGTGTGCAGCTTGAGACTGAAATAGGGACGGGGGGTCACCAAGACTGATACAAAATATGTTTAGTACTAATTACCATCAAATTCAGACACGTTCTTCTCAAATGATACAAGAAATCAAATCGTGCTGTCTGTCTGTCTGTGTTCTATAGAAATTCACAGGGGACCATCTAGATGATGCCAAAGGGGTCTACTAGGAGTAGCTTTTTACGAGAAAGATAATGGTCGGGGTTAGAATTTTCTAAAGTGACGCCGTTGTTGTCAGGGGCAGAAAAGGGGGAGGGGCAGAACAAAACATTGTCGCCGATTGCCACCAAACTTATACATAATAATCCCCATGATATGAGGAATCTAATGGTGTGGTTTAAATATGGCAAAAGTCGCACCGTTCGCGTCAGGGGAGCCCGGAAGGGAGAGGGGCAGATTTTTTTTCTGTCGCCGATTTCCACCAAACTTATATATAATCATCCCCATGATATGAAAAAACCAACGGTGTGGTTTAAAAGTGGCGTCGTTCGAGTCAGGGATGCACGGAAGGGGAGAGGGGCACCAAAACTGAAAAACTAATTTTAGCGCCGATCTCCACCAAATTGACATATATTCTTCTTCATTATACAAGGAATCAAATTGTGCGCTTTAACAACGCCAAATTGTTGTCTTTTGGTTGAGAGATTGGGAGGGGGTGGGCATAAATTTGATATTAATTTGTTTAGTCGCCGATTGCCACAACACTTATACAAAATCATCCCCATGGTATGAGGAGTCTAATGGTGTTGCTTATATCTGTCAAATGTGGCCTCATCGAGTCAGGGTTGCATTGAAAGGGACAGGGGCGCCAAAATTGATGCACAATATTTTTGCGTCAATTTCCACCAAATTGATACACGTTCTTATCCAAGATACGAGGAATCTAATCGTGTGATTTAAAGACGCCATAGTGGTGCTGTTTGTTTGAGAGACGGGGTGTGGATTGGCACCAAATTTGATAAAAAAAAAATTGTTTAGTCGCCGATTATCACCAAACATATAAACAATCATCTCCATGATATCAGGAGTATAATCGTGTGGTTTAAGGATGTCATAAGTTGGGCCATTCGAGTCACTGGTGAATAGAGATGAGAGGGACACAACAAATTATATCTATAATTCTATATGTTTAGTGCCGATTTCCACCAGATTGATACATATTCTTCTCTGTGATACGAGGAATCTTATCGTGTCATTTAGATACACCAAATTTGTGCCCTATGGGTGAGAGATATGGGGACCTTAAATTTGATACGAATTTGTATACTCGCCAATTTTCACCAATTTCATATATATGCATCTCTAATCTCTAATGAGTCTTAGTGTGTGCAGCTTGAGACTGAAATAGGGACGGAGGGTCACCAAGACTGATACAAAATATGTTTAGTACTAATTACCATCAAATTCAGAAACGTTCTTCTCAAATGATACAAGAAATCAAATCGTGCTGTCTGTCTGTCTGTCTTTCTGTCTGTCTGTCTGTGTGCGTTCTATATATAACTTCACGCGGTACAATCGAGATGGCACCAAGGCGTTCTAAGAGGGGTAGCTGTTTACAAGGAAGATAACGGTGCGAGTAAAAATTTTCTAAAATGACGCTGTTGGTGTCAGGGGAAGAAAAGGGGGAGGTCGGCAAAATTAAAAATATATCGTGAAATAGTTTTGTCGCCGATTTCCACCAAACGAATACATAATCACCTTCGCAATATGGCGTTGTTCGAGTCAACGTTGCGTCAACAATTGATTTAATAAACTATTTTTAGCCCAGATTTCCACCAAATTGATATATTATTCTTCTCTATGATACGAGGAATATCATCGTGTGATTTAAAGACGTCAAATTGCTGTCGGTTGGGTGAGAGATATTGGTCATAACTATTCTCAGAATTTGTTCAGTTGCTGATTACCACCAAACATATATATATAATCATCGCCAGTATATCATGCACCCACGAGTCTAATGGGAGTGGTTTAAATATATCCAAAGAGGCAAACGCTGGTACAAATTTATTTGGCACCAATTTCCACCGAATTCATACACGTGATATACCATGAATTAAATCACATTTGGTGTCGTTTGCGTCGCGGATGGCGAGCGGATATGCACTATCATTGATAAGATTGCTATTCGCCTTTATCCACATATAAGTTATATACAGTCACCCAGGCCATCTCCATATCATTTTAAGTAGTTTTGGACGTTCACATTTCACAATCCCGACATATGGTGACCCACTTAAGTCACTTGAACAATTATATCTTCTCAACTGTCATATTTATATGGGAATAGCAATCAGGGCATTCACAAAATGAGCTAGAAAAAAGAGATACATAGAAGAAGCATTAAACGTATATTTATCATTCTATTGAAGAGATACATATATTCGTGCAAACTGATAGACCCCGAACCGTCAGAGGATTGCATATATATTATAACAAAATTGAGTATGGTCCATTCAATACAGTTTCCACAAAAAGTTACAATTTGTCAAGAGATATGGAAGGCCTGTTCAAAAATAGTGGTCACAGTGTGCAGTCAATTATAGTTTCTTCTGATAGACAAGAAAATGCAGTTAGTAGCATAAGACTTTTCAGGATCCTCCCAATACTGCACATCTGACAAAGGTTTTATAACAGACTCCTCGACTGACATAAGCAACTCAAAATCTCGCTCTGTATCTGGCACATGTAGCTAATAGTTGTGCGCATCAACATTTCGTTTAAACTGAGAATATTTAGCCAATATATAGCACCATGAACAGAGGAGCACGTGGAAATTTCTTTGAAACATCTGTATCTTCATGGAGATAGCCAGGTGTCCTCGAGAACTTAGTCCAACCCACTAAATTGATTGATACATCTCAATATTTAAAACCCAATTATCATCTTTTATCGAACTAATGTGTTTATGATGTTCATGTATCATATTATAACGTCTAATGTATACGCAGTTGTAAATAAATACATACTTCATTATTGTTGGGACGGATTAATCGCGACAAACAGAATGACAATTGACAAGGTGAGCCACTACTTATATCCCATGACTGTAATAATCATGTTTTATGATGCTATTTGAATATACAATTTATGAGAAAACGTATCACACTTTTAAGCAAGAGCATTCTCTATCCCCAACAAATATCCACAGCATACAGAGGGTTTCTCATCGCATTAACCTGGGCAACGCCGGGTAACCCTGCTAGTATGCCATAAATCAAGTAATGAATTTCCTTCCTATTGACTGTCTCTGTATGCTGTATTTAACTTTAGTTCCCATATCCTCTGTTGAATTGAGGTATGGGGGAATGTTGGTACCCACAAACAACTTGTTGTTCTACAGAGAGTTCTAAAGACAATCGAAGATTTCACCTGTTCTCACATGTCATATTACAGGACTCATTATGATTATTGATAGAATCAATATCAATACTTAATATTTTATGGTGTCGAGACGAGGACGACCTGATAGGTTACTTGTCGCCTTCATGTGACTTACTAGTATCTCATTTTACTTTCTTTATACTATATAAAGTTAATTTCAGACTAGATAATTCACAGAAGATGAGGCCTAAGCATAATGAGGTCACCAGAGGATGAATTTGGTGATGCTAGCTCACTGGCTCCCATCTAGAGGCCACCAAAAGATCCATATGAGGGATGTGATATGTGGGTATCATTAACATTGTAACTCAACATGGAGAGGGAAACAATTTCACTGATTCACTTGCCAATAGTGACTGCGCTTTGATTATAATTACTTTGTTCGCATAGAACAAAAATTTACCGCGCCCATAATGACCTTGGGGGACCCCAAAAGAAATGGGCACCATACAAGATTTACTGCCTCCCAACAAGACATATTGACATATCAGTAAACAACCCATGTGTTTCTATTGATTGTAACAGGAAAATTATCAAGTACTTACGTGATTTAAGGGACATCAAATTATCAAGTACTTACGTGATTTAAGGGACTTCAAACTATCCCACATCATGGACATCCTGAAAAGCAATGGCATGAATATAAAAACAAATCTATTACTGTGCAATAGTATGAGTGGTATTGTGTGCTTATTCATGTCGTTGGCTCTGTTAAGACTAACTAGGATATGTGACTCTCTCACCGGCATCATCGCGACAAAGTGAATTAAGTGACTTAAGAAAGTTCAGAGATGAATGAAAATAATATTTCTATTTGATACTGTCATCACTGGGAGGCAATTTGGGCGAGACGTCATTTCTCTCTAAATAGATTGCTTGCTAAATAGAAACTAATTCTTACAAATTGCAGGAAAACACACTTTTATAAACCTGAGGATCTACATGAGTTATGCATGGTAAACTGGAGTCCGTAAACACAGATTTCCATGGCCACTAGCCACAAATCGAATAACTGCTACTTTAACACTGTCACGTTACAGTGGTGAGGGATCAGGCAATACACGTCACTAGTTTAAAGTTGTCTTACACATTACTAACTACCCAGGACAGAGGGCAATGCTACAGCCTAAAGAACAAAACTTTTTACCTTCATTTTTATTGTATTTAGGAAAAAATATTATCTTTTAAAGCAATGTAAATTTGCTTTATATCTGCAAAAATCAGTGTTTTAAATACAGAAATTCAATTAGCATAACTCATTCCAAGCTGAAATTCATGGTGAGCTCTTATTTTCTCACCTGTAAAGTGATGCCATTTGAGTGGATATAAACTTTCTCCCATCATTGCTATCATCATATGCAGAACAATTGGACCGACAGAGCTCTTTTCTATCCATTCTGCATGTTTCCGGACACTGGATGATAAAACAAAAATATGATAAATGCATAAATAATGAATGAAAGTGTCAATGACACTGTAGCTAAACTTGGAAAGGGAATAATTTAATGTATTACAGTCAATGGAGCGATTAAGAATGTGGAAAGTTGAATGTCTAATACTATACATGAAGAGAAAAGTAAAATCCAAGATGGCTGCTGGTGGCCATGTTTTCGACCGAATGACCCCAAAATGAGTCGTTCCCATCTACATGTCATCGTTAACAACCATTACAAATTTTATGATGATCAGACTAAGGGTACGACCTGTAGCCCATGCTAAAGAATTTAGTCATACAAAGAGTAAAATCCAAGATGGCTGCTGGCGGCCATGTTTTTTGGCCAAATGACCCCAAAATTACTCGTTCCCATCTACATGTCAATATTAACATCCATGACAAATTTCATGATGATCAGACGAACAGTACGATATGTGGCCTGTGCTAATCGATTAAATTTTGAAATCCAAGATGGCAACTGGCGGCCATGTTTTTTGTCCGAATGACCCCAAAATGACTCGTTCCCATTTACATTCCAATTTTAACAGCCATGACAAATTTGATGATGATCAGACTAAAGGTACGACCTGTAGCCCGTGCTAAAGGATTTAGTCATACAAAGAGTAAAATCCAAGATGGCTGCTGGCGGCCATGTTTTTTGGCCGAATGACCCCAAAATAACTCGTTCCCATCTACATGTCATTATTAACATTCTCGACAAATTTTATGATGATAAGTCTAAAGGTACGACCTGTAGCCCGTGCTAAAGGATTTAGTCATACAAAGAGTAAAATCAAAGATGGCTGCTGGCGGCCATATTTTTTGGCCGAATGACACCAAAATGACTCGTTCCCATCTACATGTCATTATTAACATTCATGACAAATTTTATGATGATCAGACTAAAGGTACGACCTGTAGCCCGTGCTAAAGAATTTAGTCATACATAGAGTAAAATCCAAGATGGCTGCTGGCGGCCATGTTTTTGGGCCGAATGACCCCAAAATTACTCGTTCCCATCTACATGTATGATCAGACAAACAGTACGGCCTGTAGCCCGTGCTAATGGATTGAATTTTGAAATCAAAGATGGCCGCTGGCAGCCATGTTTTTATTCCGAATGACCCCCAAATTAATCATTCTGGTCTAAATGTTGATGTCAACAGCTATGACAAATTTCATAATGATCCGACAAAGTTACGACCTGTAGCCTGCATTGTTGACGCCTTACGTACACACGTACACACGGACGACGGACGACAAAGCCATGGCAATAGCTCAAACTTTACAAAGTAAAGTTGAGCTAAAAATCTAGTGGTACCAGGTGGTAACAGAGATAAAATATCAGTCCACAGTCATGCCAATCAGATTCAACACTGAATCTGTTGATCAATTCATCTATTTCCTAATTAGCGTTATATGTTGTATAATTGTCCACTACGCGAAAAATTACCAACAGTCATAAAAACTCACTAAATTTTATATTTGTTTTATGAGCTGCACATCGGTAGATCACAAATTTACATTAGCCACAATTCTATCAGAAAGGAAGAGTTATATTGCTCTATATTAAATACAGCTTCTGATGAGGCGATTCAACACGTGCAGTTGTTGTTAAGAGTTAATAAACATCATCCAATTTGATTCAAAATCTGATTCAATTTTGAAATATAAATGGTGACACATAGAGAATTATTTTTGTGAGGATATTTGGATTTTTGAGAAGAATCTGCAAACCTCGGAGTATTATTTTCTAACCAAGATGTAGTATACTAACTGTCTGATGCAATAGTATATACGTCTCTATCAGCACATTAATCATCCTCCATTGAGCTGGGTTGGCTGAATCTAAATTCAATGATGAGGTCCATTGTTCAGAGATTCTTTTGCCGCCCTGTAAGAAGTATTACACCATTAAAGATGGATTATCTCTTTAAATAACACATTTTAGATAGTTTCCTGGTCTTGAAATAATACGTTTGAAAATCAGAAATCCCTGCCCGGAAACGATTCTATCAAATAATATTGATTTTATTTCGATATTATTTTATTCAATTGATGGGACACTTCTTTGTTCTATAGATAGAACATTTTGATATATGCCGAGCGTAGTGCTCCGAATGAAAGTGAGCCACAAAAAGTTGATAGATTGTATCTGTTGTAACATTAAGTGTGAATCAAGTACATTGTATAGAAGACCAAGAGCGTAGCATATGCTCAGTTTCAATGATTAAAATATAACTGAAAATGACGAAAAAACACAAATTAAAAAACAGTCATGAATATCAGGGACCCTTATTGAACAGAAGGAGTTATTTTATATTTTAAAAATCCAAATAAAATCAATATTAATTGATAGACGTATTCATGTCCATTATTTTATACCCATGAAACTATAGAGATCATTTGTGGAAGAGATAATCCACCTTTAAGAGATAAGACCATTAACATCACAATCACAGTCTATATATCTGCAGATCCACCTGCATCACAATCACAGTCTATATATCTCTGCAGATCCATCTACATCACCATCACAGTCTATATATATCTGCAGATCCACCTGCATCACAACAAGAGATTCTGAATTCTATATAAATGCTGAAATAGTCGAATATGGATTTTAATAGTTGAGATGCAATGAAATGTATGTTTTTTGCAAGAGGAACTACCGTAAGATGACCAGAGAGCATAATTTGGTTTAAACAATATTGTTTTTTAAATGAAAGTGTCAATGACACTGTAGCTCAACTTGGAAAGGGAATAATATAATGTATTACAGTCAATGGAGCGATTAGGAATGTGGAAAGTTGAATGTCTAATACTATACATGAAGAGAAAAGTAAAATCCAAGATGGCTGCTGGCGGCCATGTTTTCGGCCGAATATCCCCAAAATGAGTCGTTCCCATCTACATGTCATTGTTAACATCCATGACAAATTTTATGACGATCAGACTAAAGGTATGACCTGTGGCCCATGCTAAAGAATTTAGTCATACAAAGAATAAAATCCAAGATGGCTGCTGGCGGCCATTTTTTTTGGCCAAATGACCCCAAAATAACTCGTTCCCATCTACATGTCATTATTAACATTTATGACAAATTTTATGATGATCAGACTAAAGGTACGACATGTAGCCCGTGCTAAAGAATTTAGTCATACAAAGAGTAAAATCCAAGATGGCTGCTGGCGGCCATGTTTTCGGCCGAATGATCCCAAAATGAGTCGTTCCCATCTATATGTCATCGTTAACAACCATTACAAATTTTATGATGATCAGACTAAGGGTACGACCTGTAGCCCATGCTAAAGAATTTAGTCATACAAAGAGTAAAATCCAAGATGGCTGCTGGCGGCCATGTTTTTTGGCCAAATGACCCCAAAATTACTCGTTCCCATCTACATGTCAATATTAACATCCATGACAAATTTCATGATGATCAGACGAACAGTACGATATGTGGCCTGTGCTAATGGATTAAATTTTGAAATCCAAGATGGCCACTGGCGGCCATGTTTTTTGTCCGAAAGACTTCAAAATGACACGTTCCCATCTACATTCCAATTTCAACAGCCATGATAAATGTTATGATGATCAGACTAAAGGTACGACTTGTAGCCCGTGCTAAAGGATTTAGTCATACAAAGAGTAAAATCCAAGATGGCTGCTGGCGGCCATGTTTTCGGCCGAATATCCCCAAAATGAGTCGTTCCCATCTACATGTCATTGTTAACATCCATGACAAATTTTATGACGATCAGACTAAAGGTATGACCTGTGGCCCATGCTAAAGAATTTAGTCATACAAAGAATAAAATCCAAGATGGCTGCTGGCGGCCATTTTTTTTGGCCAAATGACCCCAAAATAACTCGTTCCCATCTACATGTCATTATTAACATTTATGACAAATTTTATGATGATCAGACTAAAGGTACGACATGTAGCCCGTGCTAAAGAATTTAGTCATACAAAGAGTAAAATCCAAGATGGCTGCTGGCGGCCATGTTTTCGGCCGAATGATCCCAAAATGAGTCGTTCCCATCTATATGTCATCGTTAACAACCATTACAAATTTTATGACGATCAGACTAAGGGTACGACCTGTAGCCCATGCTAAAGAATTTAGTCATACAAAGAGTAAAATCCAAGATGGCTGCTGGCGGCCATGTTTTTTGGCCAAATGACCCCAAAATTACTCGTTCCCATCTACATGTCAATATTAACATCCATGACAAATTTCATGATGATCAGACGAACAGTACGATATGTGGCCTGTGCTAATGGATTAAATTTTGAAATCCAAGATGGCCACTGGCGGCCATGTTTTTTGTCCGAAAGACTTCAAAATGACACGTTCCCATCTACATTCCAATTTCAACAGCCATGATAAATGTTATGATGATCAGACTAAAGGTACGACTTGTAGCCCGTGCTAAAGGATTTAGTCATACAAAGAGTAAAATCCAAGATGGCTGCTGGCAGCCATGTATTTTGGCTGAATGACCCCAAAATGACTTGTTGCCATTTAAATGTCATTATTAACATTCTTGACAAATTTTATGATGATCAGACTAAAAGTACGACCTGTAGCCCGTGCTAAAGAATTTAGTCATACAAAGAGTAAAATCCAAGATGGCTGCAGGCGGCCATGTTTTTCATCCGAATGACCCCAAAATGACTCGTTCCCATCTACATTCCAATTTCAACAACCATGAACAATTTCATGATGATCAGACTAAAGGTACGACCTGTAGCTTGTGCTAAAGGATTTAGTCATACAAAGAGTAAAATCCAAGATGGCTGCTGGCGGCCATGTTTTTCGGCCGAATGACCCCAAAATGACTTGTTCCCATCTACATGTCATTGTTAACATCCATGACAAATTTGATGATGATCAGACTAAAGGTACGACCTGTAGTCCGTGCTAAAGAATTTAGTCATACAAAGAGTAAAATCCAAGATGGCTGCTGGCGGCCATGTTTTTTGGCCGAATGACCCCAAAATGACTCGTTCCCATCTACATGTCAATATAATCATCCATGACAAATTTTATGATCAGACTAAAGGTACGACCTGTAGCTTGTGCTAAAGGATTTAGTCATACAAAGAGTAAAATCCAAGATGGCTGCTGGCGGCCATGTTTTTCGGCCGAATGACCCCAAAATGACTCGTTCCCATCTACATGTCATTGTTAACACCCATGGAAAATTTCATTATGATCAGACGAACAGTACGACCTGTGGCCCGTGCTAATGGAATAAATTTTGAAATCAAAGATGAACGCTGGCGGCCTTGTTTTTTGTCCGTATGACCCCAAAATGACTCGTTCCCATCTACATGTCATTATTAACATTCTCGACAAATTTTATGATGATCAGACAAAAAGTAGGACCTGTAGCCCGTGCTAAAGGATTTAGTCATACAAAGAGTAAAATCCATGATGGCTGCTGGCGACCATGTTGTTTGGCCGAATGACCCCAAAATGACTCGTTCCCACCTACATGACATTGTTAATATCCATGACAAATTTTATGATGATCAGACTAAAGGTACGAGCTGTAGCCCGTGCTAAAGAATTTAGTCATACAAAGAGTAAAATCCAAGATGGCTGCTGACGGCCATGTTTTTTGGCCGAATGACCCCAAAATATCTCGTTGCCATCTACATGTCAATATTAACATCCATGACAAATTTCATGATGATCAGACGAACAGTACGACATGTGGCCTGTGCTAATGGATTAAATTTTGAAATCCAAGATGGCCACTGGTGGCCATGTTTTTTGTCCGAAAGACCCCAAAATGACACATTCCCATCCACATTCCAATTTCAACAGCAATGACAAATTTCATGATGATCAGACTAAAGGTACGACCTGTAGCTTGTGCTAAAGGATTTAGTCATACAAAGAGTAAAATCCAAGATGGCTGCTGGCGGCCATGTTTTTCGGCCGAATGACACCAAAATGACTCGTTCCCATATGCATGTCATTTTTAACATTCATGATAAATTTTATGATGATCAGACTAAAGGTACGACTTGTAGCCCGTGCTAAAGGATTTAGTCATACAAAGAGTAAAATCCAAGATGGCTGCTGGCGGCCATGTTTTTTGGCCGAATGACCCCAAAATGACTCGTTCCCATCTACATGTCAATATAATCATCCATGACAAATTTTATGATCAGACTAAAGGTACGACCTGTAGCTTGTGCTAAAGGATTTAGTCATACAAAGAGTAAAATCCAAGATGGCTGCTGGCGGCCATGTTTTTCGGCCGAATGACCCCAAAATGACTCGTTCCCATCTACATGTCATTGTTAACACCCATGACAAATTTCATGATGATCAGACGAACAGTACGACATGTGGCCCGTGCTAATGGATTCAATTTTGAAATCAAAGATGAACGCTGGCGGCCATGTTTTTTGTCCGTATAACCCCAAAATGACTCGTTCCCATCTACATGTCATTATTAACATTCTTGACAAATTTTGTGATGATCCGACAAAAAGTAGGACCTGTAGCCCGTGCTAAAGGATTTAGTCATACAAAGAGTAAAATCCATGATGGCTGCTGGCGACCATGTTTTTTGGCCGAATGACCCCAAAATTACTCGTTCCCACCTACATGACATTGTTAATATCCATGACAAATTTTATGATGATCAGACTAAAGGTACGACCTGCAGCCCGTGCTAAAGGATTTAGTCATACAAAGAGTAAAATCCAAGATGGCTGCTGGCGACCATGTTTTTTGGCCGAATGACCCCAAAATTACTGGTTCCCATCTGCATGTCATTTTTAACATCCATGTCAAATTTATGATGATCAGACTAAAGGTACGAGCTGTAGCCCGTGCTAAAGGATTTAGTCATACAAAAAGTAAAATCCAAGATGGCTGCTGGCGGCCATGTTTTTCGGCCGAATGACCCCAAAATGACTCGTTCCCATCTACATGTCATTGTTAACACCCATGGAAAATTTCATTATGATCAGACGAACAGTACGACCTGTGGCCCGTGCTAATGGATTAAATTTTGAAATCAAAGATGAACGCTGGCGGCCTTGTTTTTTGTCCGTATGACCCCAAAATGACTCGTTCCCATCTACATGTCATTATTAACATTCTCGACAAATTTTATGATGATCAGACAAAAAGTAGGACCTGTAGCCCGTGCTAAAGGATTTAGTCATACAAAGAGTAAAATCCATGATGGCTGCTGGCGACCATGTTGTTTGGCCGAATGACCCCAAAATGACTCGTTCCCACCTACATGACATTGTTAATATCCATGACAAATTTTATGATGATCAGACTAAAGGTACGAGCTGTAGCCCGTGCTAAAGAATTTAGTCATACAAAGAGTAAAATCCAAGATGGCTGCTGGCGGCCATGTTTTTTGGCCGAATGACCCCAAAATATCTCGTTGCCATCTACATGTCAATATTAACATCCATGACAAATTTCATGATGATCAGACGAACAGTACGACATGTGGCCTGTGCTAATGGATTAAATTTTGAAATCCAAGATGGCCACTGGCGGCCATGTTTTTTGTCCGAAAGACCCCAAAATGACACATTCCCATCCACATTCCAATTTCAACAGCAATGACAAATTTCATGATGATCAGACTAAAGGTACGACCTGTAGCTTGTGCTAAAGGATTTAGTCATACAAAGAGTAAAATCCAAGATGGCTGCTGGCGGCCATGTTTTTCGGCCGAATGACACCAAAATGACTCGTTCCCATATGCATGTCATTTTTAACATTCACGATAAATTTTATGATGATCAGACTAAAGGTACGACTTGTAGCCCGTGCTAAAGGATTTAGTCATACAAAGAGTAAAATCCAAGATGGCTGCTGGCAGCCATGTTTTTTGGCTGAATGACCCCAAAATGACTTGTTGCCATTTAAATGTCATTATTAACATTCTTGACAAATTTTATGATGATCAGACTAAAAGTACGACCTGTAGCCGGTGCTAAAGAATTTAGTCATACAAAGAGTAAAATCCAAGATGGCTGCAGGCGGCCATGTTTTTCATCCGAATGACCCCAAAATGACTGGTTCCCATCTACATTCCAATTTCAACAACCATGAACAATTTCATGATGATCAGACTAAAGGTACGACCTGTAGCTTGTGCTAAAGGATTTAGTCATACAAAGAGTAAAATCCAAGATGGCTGCTGGCGGCCATGTTTTTCGGCCGAATGACCCCAAAATGACTCGTTCCCATCTACATGTCATTGTTAACACCCATGACAAATTTCATGATGATCAGATGAACAGTACGACCTGTGGCCCGTGCTAATGGATTAAATTTTGAAATCAAAGATGAACGCTGGCGGCCTTGTTTTTTGTCCGTATGACCCCAAAATGACTCGTTCCCATCTACATGTCCTTATTAACATTCTTGACAAATTTTATGATGATCAGACAAAAAGTAGGACCTGTAGCCCGTGCTAAAGGATTTAGTCATACAAAGATTAAAATCCATGATGGCTGCTGGCGACCATGTTTTTTGGCCGAATGACCCCAAAATTACTCGTTCCCACCTACATGACATTGTTAATATCCATGACAAATTGTATGATGATCAGACTAAAGGTACGACCTGCAGACCGTGCTGAAAACTTTAGTCATACAAAGAGTAAAATCCAAGATGGCTGCTGGCGGCCATGTTTTTTGGCCGAATGACCCCAAAATTACTAGTTCCCATCTACATGTCAATATTATCATCCATTAGAAATTTCATGATGATGAAACCAACAGTACGAAAATGACTAGTTCCCATCTACATGTCAATATTATCATCCATGAGAAATTTCATGATGATGAAACCAACAGTATGACCTGTGGCCCGTGCTAATGGATTAAATTTTGAAATCCAAGATGGCCACTGGCGGCCATGTTTTTTGTCCGAATGACCCCAAAATGACTCGTTCCCATCTACATTCCAATTTCAACAGCCATGACAAATTTTATGATGATCGGACTAAAGATACGACCTGTAGCCCGTGCTAAAGAATTTAGTCATACAAAGAGTAAAATCCAAGATGGCTGCTGGCGGCCATGTTTTTTGGCCGAATGACCCCAAAATTACTCGTTCCCATCTACATGTCAATGTTAACACCCACGACAAATTTCATGATGATCAGACGAACAGTACGACCTGTGGCCCGTGCTAATGGATTAAATTTTGAAATCAAAGATGACCGTGGCGGCCATGTTTTTTGTCCGTATGACCCCAAAATGACTCGTTCCCATCTACATGTCATTATTAACATTCTTGACAAATTTTATGATGATCAGACAAAAAGTAGAACCTGTAGCCCGTGCTAAAGGATTTAGTCATACAAAGAGTAAAATACAAGATGGCTGCTGCCTGGCGACCATGTTGTTTGGCCGAATGACCCCAAAATTACTCGTTCCCACCTACATGACATTGTTAATATCCATGACAAATTTCAACAGCCATTACAAAATATATGATGATCGGACTAAAGGTACGACCTGTATGTAGCCTGTGCTACAGGATTTAGTCATACAAAGAGTGAAATCAAAGATGCCTGCTGGCGGCCATGTTTTTTGGCCGAATGACCCCAAAATGACTCGTTCCCATCTACATGTCATTATTAACATTCTTGACAAATTTTATGATGATCAGACTAAAAGTACGACCTGTAGCCCGTGCTAAAGAATTTAGTCATACAAAGAGTAAAATCCAAGATGGCTGCTGGCGGCCATGTTTTTGGGCCAAATGACCCCAAAATTACTCTACATCTACATCTTCATGTCAATATTAACATCCATGACAAATTTCATGACGATCAGACAAACAGTATGCCCTGTAGCCCGTGCTAATGGATTGAATTTTGAAATGCAAGATGGCCACTGGCGGCCATGTTTTTTTACCGAATGACCCCAAAATGAATCATTCTAGTCTAAATATTGATGTCAACAGCTATGACAAATTTCATAATGATCCGATCAAAGGTACGACCTGTAGACTGCATTGTTGATGCCTTACGCACACGGACGACGGACGACAAAGCCATGGCAATAGCTCAAACTTTACAAAGTAAAGTTGAGCTAAAAACCCACAATGCAGCACTGGACAGACAAATAACTTCACAGTGTAGCTCTTGTAAGGACGCACACACGGACGGACGGACACCGGCTATTTTAATAGTCCCCGGAATTTTTTTTTCTGGGGGACAAAATGAATAGTAGGCATGTAGGAATCCTACTGGGGTACTATCGTAAAATAGTACAGCAGCGTGCAGCCAATCAGAATGTGAGAAAGTCGCGTGAGATATAATATACATACATATACACATCATACATATACACATATATGGACTGACTTTTTCAAAGGACTTTAAACACACATATATACCATATACTAATGGACATAGTGGACTGATAATATTCACTACAATTTAGTGGACATGGCTGATGATCAAACAATAGACAAACATTTCCAATCTGCACATTATGGGAATGTTTAATTATATGTCTCCCAAACATTTAATAACTTTGTTTCTCTTGTTATCATCAGTATATTTTATGAATATCTTACCATTCATTGTCCACGAATCTTTAACCCCTTGTGTTTCTTTTGCTGTTTTCAACAAGATATTGCATTTCATCTCTGAGAGGACTTTTCCATTTTGTATATGGTCTCATTTGAAATTTACGCAAAATTGTATAATTTCTCCCTTTATGTCAAATAAAAGTTCATCTAGAAAAAGTTTCATCGAGGGGTCAGATTTATAACAAACAGTTTGTACATAGAGTTTGGTGTAGTGCATCTCTCACAATGGAATACCAGGTTTTTAAGGCCACATGAGAACTGTACTACGACCTCTCACTGTACAAATGGCTTTGTTTGATTGACTGAATGGGAGAATCCAAACACGATCATGATAACAGAGTTAGTTCTTACCAAACAAATGGCTTTGATTAGGGGCGTAGGAACCGGGGGTGTAAGCAGGGGCGCCGAAAGCATCCAACGGTAGGGGGCAGAGCCTACAAAAAGGGCACCATTCCGCAAAAAAGGGCATTTTCTCCACAAACTCGGGAAAATAACCATAAATTCATTGTGGCAAAAATCCCTATTTTAATGGTATTTGTCGGTTTTTATGGCCGTTTTGTGATAAAATTGACAAAAAATATTCCTTGTGAAATTGGTGGTATTTGGACCAAAAAAGTCACATTTTTCTATAAAAACACGAGATTAAACACACAAAAAGCATTTTCTGTCTCCAGAAAAAGGGCAAGTCCTGCCCCCCGCTCGCCCCCCTTGGTCAAGGGCAGGGGGTCAGCTGCCCCCTCTGCCCCCCCTCTTCCGGCGCCCCTGGGTTTACCCCCCCCCCCCAAATTTCCAGAAAATGGTCAACACTTAAACTGTATTTCTTATTTATTCAACCTAACCAGTCACATTCTCCGCCCGCACAGTTTGACATAAAATATATAGTATACTCTATATGGGCAATTAGCAGTTGGGGGTACCATTATAAAGATTAGGTGCCTTGACTGTCATGTGTTATTGTCTCACTGGTTTGAGTTATCAAATGTTTAGGTTTTTATTGGGTAATAAATTATAACTCCCCATATGGTGCTATCCACCGGCCTTTGCTCCTTATAAGCCTTCTTGTTACAGTACTCTCTCAGAAATCATTGTGTGTTAGCCCACAAACGGTATCTAATTTGTCCAAAGTTACAAAATAAATCAACACCAAGATTTTTAAGATGAATTCAATACGAAATTATTTGAAGAGTAATTACAGAAACTACGCTTCATCACAGCTAATACTTTGGTACTGCTTAAATGGCGAGTCTGCCTGCTTTATCGAGGCCATCTTTCAGTTACATGCTCTACTGCTATGGATTATGCAGGGAAAGCTGAGAATGTGAATATATAATTATGTAAGTATAAACCTACATAATTTTATCATGTTTTCATGGAAGACTGCTCCATTTGTACACACACGCTTATGAGAGTCAAAAATGATCTCCATACTATTTTGTACAACAGGTGAAAAACTAAAATACCATATTTTCCCTCAATGGGTTATTTAACGTAAATGCTGTCATAGATGCAACGAAATGTGATCTGAGGGGTTTAAATTCAGAAAAAATTCCCCACCGAAGAGAGGAGACACCCATCTCAAGCTCTCCCCATCTCCAGGCTGTGGCTGTCATCGATGGCCTATCGCATGTGGCCCCTCGTATACAAACTTCTTTCCTACACCCCTAATACCCCCAATAAATATAGCTTCCTACGTCCATGGGTTTGATTGACTGAATGAAACATCGTAAACATTACTATGAAAACTTAGTTCTTACCGTAAGAATGGCTGTGTTTGATTCACTGAATGACAGCTCCCGGACAAGCTGAAGGGCAGCTGATATCTCTTCTTCATTGCTCTTGTTTTGTTTTACTGACTTCATAATTAATGGTAAAACACCCTTCTCCACCAAAATTTTCTTGTTCTCATCACATTTTGTAATTTTCGCCAGAGCAGCCATAATTTCTGCAGAAGAGTACCCATCAAATCTGTGATCATCCTGTTTTAGTGACGATCGAAGTAGATCAAGGATTAGTGCCAACAGTGTCACATCAGCTGCCAGTAAATGTTTCTGTTCTTCATCTGTTATGTATGCTAACACCATCAAAGTGTCCAATTTTACACCTAAAGAAGAACAATATTTTATTGAGTATTAAGTCACAGAATTGATGAAGTGATAAGATAGGAGAGCGGGGTGACAACCCAATAGTATATCCTACATTGAGAAATTTTAAAGTCGGAAGAGTTGAAAGGAAATTGTCAACTGATAAACAATGAAGAGTGGATATTTAACGTATAGAGTACAGAAACATATTTGTAACGTATGTACAATGTATGTGCAATTGTTTGCAGTAAACACCAACTGCATAATAATGTTTATCTATTTGTTCCGCGGTATTCATTTTTGATGTAAAAAGCTATAAAATGAATTTATCTCTGTGATAACATCATTTATACACAGCATGATGCAATTGAAAATTAATGTTACACATCCTCAGCCAATCAGAAGAGAGGGGACTGGGGTGAAGGACAACAAAAACTCTTGTTGACTGGAATTTCAGACTCAAAACTATTGTTTGTCCATGAATCTACATCTGATGATGGGGGGGGGGGGGGGGGGGTGTAATGAATTCCGCCATGTTCAAGCATATGGTAAATCTCTGAAAATGACATGATCCAATGAAAGTGTCAATGACACTGTAGCTCAACTTGGAAAGGGATTACTTTCATATGTTACAGTCAATGGAATGATTAGGAATGAGGAAAGTTTGAAAGGCCTATTTGTGTAAAGAGTAAAATCCAAGATGGCTATTATAAATTTCATGATGATACGTCAAAAGATACGACCAGTATAACCTGTGTCAAAGGATTTAGTCATGTAAAGAGGAAAATCCAAGATGGCTGCTGGTGGCCATGTTTTTTTGCCGAATGACCCCAAAATAACTCGTTCCAATCTACATGTCAATGTCAACATCCATGACAATCATACGAACAGTTTGACCTGTAGCCCGTGATAAATTGAATTTTGAAATCCAAGATAGCCGCTTGCAGCCATGTTATTAGCCTAATGACACAAAAATGACTCGTTCCCATCTACATGTCATTGTTAACATCCATGACACATTTCATGATGATCCTACCAAAGGTACGATCTGCACCTTGTGCCAAAGGATTTAGTCATGCAAAGAGTAAAATTCAAGATGGCTGCTGGCGGCCATGTTTTTTGGCCAAATGACACCAAAATTACTAGTTCCCATCTGCATGTCAATATTAACATCCAAGGCAAATATCATCATGATTAGACGAACAGTACGACCTGTAGCCTGTGCTAATAGATTCAATTTTGAAATCATAGATGGCCACTGGCAGCCACGTTTTCTTGCCGAATGACCCAAAAATGATTCGTTTCCCATCTACATCTCAACGTCAACAGGCCTAACAAATCCCATAATGATCTGACCAAAGGTACGACCTGTAGCCCGTGCCAAAGGATTTAGTCATGCAAAGAGGAAAATTCAAGATGGCTGCTGGCGGCCACGTTATTTGGTCAAATTACTCCAAGAAAAAGTGTACCCGAGCTAAATCTTGAATTTCATGCTTCACTATCCACTTTACAAACATTAAATGTTGTACAATACTTTAACAGGTTGTAGAAATATATTGGTGATATGAATTAATTATTTTATGCAGTGAAACATATTCAATTCTCACATTTGTCGTGGTGTCAAAAAATGTCATACTCCGGCCCGACGCCGACTCGGGGGGAAATTGTGTACTCGGAAAATATATGATATAATTGTATCACTATTATACGAATAATTTATTATTTCAACGAACTATAAGTCAGCGAAGTCATAGTTATACCAATGTTAACTTCATTCAAACATTACAAATTATTCTTCTATTATAATAAACTTTACATCCAAATTACATTAAAAAGTGTACTCCGACGTAATCTATCACGCATAAGGTTTGTTTTTATATTCTCTTATACTTCCGTCACCACAGCTCGAAGCGGAATATGATCAATATTGTTATGCATGATTGTTTACCCACTAAAACACATTATGAAGGCCCTATGTGACAAGTTTGATATGTCATAATTCGCCCTGTCGATTGTGGTATATTTGCCTTAGCTTTTCTGTTTGATTTTTGTACTACACAAACAACAGGTAACACCTCTTTTGATAAATCCAAACTGCACCAACACCTTGTAGATTGTTTAAAACACAAACGATTCTCCATGTTTCCTTCACGAAAGAAGCAGTTGAAACTCAATAAGAAACATGTTTTAACATATGACTTAGAATTGGACTGTGATGTATGCCGTTTGCCTAATATATTCGATGACATAGTAGAATGATCTGCAGAAGAATGTGATACATGTGTTCACCATATATGTACAAGTGATCCAAATAATTATAAATGCAAGAGCTGTTCCGTTTGAATTAAATGATAACTTAGCCTTATTGCTATGATGTATGGTATAATGACATGATGAATCCTACACACGTGACTGCATGGTTCTATTGACGTGTAGTCACAGACTATATAGTGTAATTCTACTGACTCACCTCGGATCGAGTCACCATTAGTGACCCGCGCTGATCATGGACATCCTTGGTAAAAAATATCGGAAAACAAGCAAGACATCAGTAAGAATATGATCATGTCATTATAAATGATAAGCCTGTATATATTATTAAAAAGGGGGTGTTAAAAATGAACCAAAAGACACTGAATTAAAAACCCCGACGTTGGCCGCAGACGTCGGAGTACACTTTTTAATGTAATTTGGATGTCAAGTTTATTATAATAGAAGAATAATTTGTAATGTTTGAATGAAGTTAACATTGGTATAACTATGACTTCGCTGACTTATAGTTCGTTGAAATAATAAATTATTTGTATAATAGTGATACAATTATATCATATATCTTCCGAGTACAAAATTTCCCCCGAGTCGGCGTCGGGCCGGAGTATGACATTTTTGACACCACGACAAATGTGAGAATTGAATATGTTTCACTACATAAAATAATTAATTCATATCACCAATATATTTCTACAACATGTTAAAAGTATTGTACAACATTTAATGTTTGTGAAGTGGATAGTGAAGCGTGAAATTCAAGATTTAGCTCGGGTACACTTTTTCTTGGAGTACACTTTTTAGTGTGTTTTCGAAGTAAAAATGCTATTAAAAAGTATGTTAGTAATTTTTTCGGTAAAATTTTTATCACATATTGAATAAATTGGCATAGTAGCATATAATTTAGCGAAAGAAATTTGTTTTTCCATAAAGTAGAAAAGATATGCAACATATATCTTCCGAGTACACATTTTCTCCGAGTCGGGGCCGGAGTACACTTTTTAGTGACCATCGTATTTTGGTCTGAAAAACACATATACAAAATTTGGTTCCGATTGGATAGAAATTTTTTTGAGTTATCGCACCATGCGTAAAGTGTCTACGGACAGACAGACAGACAGACGGACGGACGCACGCACGCACGACAAGTGGTCAATCCGGACGTCGACATTATGTTTACCATACTATGGTATGGGTAAACATAAAAAGTGCATTTTTTTCAACAAGATGGCCACCATTACCATGCCATGACGTCTTCTCAGGTTTTCATTAAGCTAACTAATGCAATTGGTCTAAATGACACTAATATGCCGATTGCGCAATTTAACAATCTCCAGACATTTGCTAACCGGAAATCACATGTCAATTTCACACAAAAACAGACATGCCACTAAAATTTGGCTCATCGCCATAGAAAATATAGAAAAAAATATCTGACGTCATCATTGACCTGCGCCATAAGCACCATCGAGTGCTCTTATGGTTGCTATAAATATGTCAAGTTAATACAAAATGCAAAATTTTTGGTCTATGGCAGATCACGCCTAGTGTCATTTTGTGTATGGCTGCACTCTTTTCATAGTAGCTCCATTACAATTAAGTTCATGTCATGTTGAAATATGGCATCAACACCCTTGCTAGTAATTGCTTCAGATAGATTTTGGAATCTTTAATCTAACAGATTCATTACGAGATACATGTACAATTGATCCCTGAATGAGGATTACCCAAACCAGTTCTCAGTATGACATCATAATTATCAGCAGAGTTGAGTTTGGGGGAGGGGGGTAGTCAGCCGAGTTGGGGTGATATTATCCGAGGTCCATAATAGGTCACTTGATATCAAATAAGTTAATAATATATTATACATGAATCATGTTATACTTACACTGATCCTCTGTCTTGAGGAATGGGATCATACAGTTGACAAAATCAAACTTTCTGAAGTAACTTTTCTCTCCATGACCCTTGGCACAACTATGAAGGATACCACATACATGTTTGTGTGCATCTTTATGTTTCTGTAAGAAAAATAATAGTCATACTGTAATAAACAAATTTTTACCTGCATAAGGCCAAAATAAAGATGGATACGTGTGTCTGGTCAAAACAAGACAGTCAATGACTGTGGGGTCTCTCACCAGACTGTAAAGACGGAGAAGACTGGGACTCTAAAGACTACAATAGTCAGTACTTGTCAAATCACCTTAACATAAGCAGTTCTAAATAGAAGGGTCATCATTGAATGATGGGAGAGGATATCGGGGTGTCCACCTTGAAAGTTCTAACTGCAAACCACTCCCCCTCATCCAATATATCATTGCCATTACCTCCCAACCAGACAAAACTAAATTACAACTGGTACTTCGAGATCTCCAACTGTTTGAAATTTATCGAAACATTACTGATATTACAGGTGTAACAGGATATCTCCCCCTGGATATCTCCCCCTATGTATGACTAAATTTCACTCATTTGATAGTTTGGTCTTGAAATGGACAGAAATATGTTTTTTTGACATTGATTTTTTTTTTATTTAACACAAAAATACAAGTGACAATTTTTTTGTTTAAATGTTCAGGTTTGGATATTCCACCCCACCCAGCATATACAAGACAAAATGTATTGCTTTTTTGCTTTATATAATCTTCTTCCAAGAAAAAGTTGTTTGAGTCAGGGTTTGGGGATGGGGGAGGTGGATGTCCAGGCCAGGATATCTCCCCCTACCCAGAACCTACATGACAAATGAAAATTTCAATGACACAGTAGATCAACTTGGAAAGGGAATAATTTCACGTGTTACAGTCAATGGAGCGATAACGAATGCAGAAAGTTGAAAGGTCTAAGTAATCTAGAATATTAATATGAAGAGATATACATACTGAATGACTCTACAATGACTCGTTCCCAACTACATGTCAATATTAACACCCATGACAAATTTCATGATGATTTGACAAACATAATGTCCTGTAGCCCGTGCTGATGGATTGAATTTTGAAATCCAAGATGGCCACTGGCAGCCATGTTTTTTGCTGAATGACCCCAAAATAACTCGTTCCCCATCTACATGTCATTGTTAACATCCATGACCAATTTCATGATGATCCGACTAAAGGTACGACCTGTAGCCGGTGCTAAATGATTTAGTGTAATAGTGATACAAAGAGTAAAATTCAAGATGGCTGCTGGCGGCCATGTTTTTTCGGTCGAATTACCTCAAAATGACTCTTTCCCATCTAAATGTCATTGTTAACATCCATGACAAATTTTATGATGATCATACTAAAGGTACGACCTGTAGCCCATGCCAAAAGATTTATTCGTGCAAAGAGTAAAATACAAGGTGGCTGCTGCCGCCATATTTTTTGGCCAAACGACCCCAAAATTACTTGTTCCCCATCTACATGTTAACATTAACATCCGTGACAAATTTCATGACGAACAGTACGATCTGTAGCCCGTACTAATGGATTTAATTTGGAAATCCAAGATGGCCACTGGTGGCCATGTTTTTTTCTTATTGACCAGCTGGACTGACCCCAGAATGACTCTTTCCCATCTACTTGTTAATGTCAATAGCTGACAAATTTCATTATGATATGACCTATATTGTTGACGCCTCACACACACAGACATACCAAGCCATGGCAATAGCTTAAAGTTGAGCTAAAAATCATCTTATGATTTTATTACTTAAAAGGCAACTGTTAATATTTCATCATTTCAATGTCATAACTAGTTTGGTGTGAATCAAGCCTGGATATAATTTTTTTTTGAGTGTCTGACAAAATGACAGGCACCAAAGATTCGGCGTCTGACATTTGAAAAGTGTGTCTGTCATTTACCTGGTATCAATAAATAGCAGCAATTAGTTGTTTTTTAGCCCATTCCAATGCACAAATTAGATTCATTGATGCCATAGCAACTTTACAACAAATTTAAAACACGGAATCGCGGAAACGTGAAACGAAACGACGCTTAATTATATCAATTACTCAAGTTACTGAAACTATTAATGTCAATCAAATCGGAAAATTAGGATTACTATACGTGATCGGGACTTTT
This sequence comes from Siphonodentalium dalli, assembly GCA_032622095.1. Classification (NCBI taxonomy): domain Eukaryota; kingdom Metazoa; phylum Mollusca; class Scaphopoda; order Gadilida; family Siphonodentaliidae; genus Siphonodentalium; species Siphonodentalium dalli. Next base: position 5,517,092 of record CP136068.1, read on the forward strand.
GCATACATTATGTACTGTGCTAAGTCACTGAACTGCCCATTGCTAATTTCAAATTGGCCGGATCGGATCAGATTAATCGGAAGTTGGTCGATATAGTAGCGCAAAATAGTTCGCAGAAAAAAATCCTACGCCGTGCTTCCCCTAAGTAAACACAAGCACATGTTTCAAAACGCGGCGATTTAAAAACTACCCGGTATGAATTTTTTCGGAATTTCTTCCGCTAAATCTCCAACTAACACCCTTAACTTGTGGAATATATTACACTTGTGCTGATTTAACTTGTGACATCTCCGTGTATCTTACGTCAAACGAGAAAAACATGACAAAGTGTATTTCTTGGTTGGAGTTACCCCCAGTGGCAGCCATTTTTTCTGGGTTTTTCACGTTCTAAAAATAGAAAGTCGTAAATAGTGCGGACGTGAAGGCAGCGATAATTCGCAATTTGCGATCAATCATCAATCGCGGACAATTTAGGTTAGAGGTTGCATTAAAATTACATTTATAGGTCCTGTATACGGAACGGATCATTAACATGTTTTCGGTAAAACGCGTTGTATTGGTGGGGGGATTTGATATTTAGTGCACAGTAGTGGTAATTGAATGTCTTTGCCACGGATAATACATCTACTTGTTGTTTTCCCCTTAATTATATATTTTTCGTGAAGATAATGGGCGCCGGACAAACTGACGGACGATAATAAGGTGGCGCCGGTCATCGGTGTATTTGGCTCGGTCAATGACCGTGTCCGACCTATTATATCCAGGCTTGGTGTGAATAAGGTTCAAATATAACATCCAATAAAAATATAGATATAATTTGATCAATAAACGTGTTTTTAGCAACTTTTAAAAGTCGATGAATTTTTAAAGCTAATTCTGCTCGAGTCATGAGACCGCAAAATCTGTGACGTCAATTTGCGACATCACCGTAAAAATGCTGTTTAAAAAATAAAATGGCTTCTCTGCACATTTTCAATTCAGAAAGTGACCCTGAACATGAAAACGGCGAAGATATAATTGCTGTGGAGGATTCTGAATCTGTGTCAGATACCAATGATGCCTTTAAGAGCTTGTGTTTAAATATTGGCCCATATTTACATGAACCAGATGCCGATAAAGATATAGTCAATGAGACCTGAAATTCTCCCGAGTCAGTGTCAACAATCATTGAATCGAATTATCAAGTCATTCATTGTTGGCAACGGTTGTCATGATAATTGATTGTTATTCTACAAATGAAGAATCTATATCTAATTCTAAAAAAATATTCTAAGAAGACATAAGGAATATAAATCAACCAAATTTGAGGACTGTATCGCTACTGATCAGTATCACTCATTTACTGTCTGTGTGACTAAGTATCACTGTTCCCAGTGAGATGGGAGCATCTGTCAAAATCCGGTGGAAAACTTAGGAGGTGTGTAACAAGTACTGACAACATTGTCAGATAATTGTTCAATCTACAGTAATGCCCTAAATAATTGACTCCTTCACCACAGCATAATTATGCGTAACTTTTCAGGATTTAGTTGTAAATATGGCTTAATGCCATCCACCGGAAAATATGAATGGCAACAAGCCATTCAGACTAAATCCTGAAAACCTTCCATAATTCTGCTGTGGTTAAGGAGTCGATTATTTAGGGCATTACTGTACTGTGTACTGGCACTGTACATAACTCCTCCTCCTCCTTCATAAAAACAACAATTGAGCCGAACCGCCTTGAACAGTCGGTTGTTGATACTGGAGATCGGTAACACTGAACGTATGTAGGATTTATTATTATATTAAATATGGATTCTTATTTCTAGATGTTTCATACCAGTGTCGTGGGATAGGATTCTGAACATTGCCGGTGTTGTGATCGATTACCGATACACTTGACAGTGGTGCGAAGAGCACTTCAGAACTCAATCATAAGCCAGACAAAACAGAGGTCATGTCAACTTAATTGTTGCATTATATATATTGTAACAATGAATGATATACAACCATAGTGACTCCTTCATTATTTCACTAGATACCATATTTTTGTTTCATATTGAATTTTTTCATTTCGTACTTTGTAGAAAATTATGTATTTATTTCCCTATTGTGTAACATACATGTGTATAGTGACATGATAAGAAACAACCAATTGATTTCCTACTTGGTATGAAACGACCAAACAATAAGGTATGAAACTAACAAAAATATGTTACAAAACAACCAAATATATGGTAAGAAATGACTTCAGATGATACAAAACATCCTGTACACATTTATATCTCCTCTGCAGCATCAGCATCTAACATCATCATCAGACTCCACTAAAGTGCCTACTCTTGTGTGCCAAATAAATGTACCTGTTATGTTTATTAATTTTATGAGAAAAATCAACCCTGCACGACGCTTATTATAATGTAGGTCTGCACATTTAAACAAAATTATGGTTCTGTTCAAAATTTAATTAACAAATTCTATAAAAATAGTTTAATTACAAATACAAGAGACTGGATTTTTTATTTGAGATGTTGCGCACATGGGGCATGTATACAACGATGGTTAAATTTTCCCCTGCATGTACCAATTTAATTTAAGCACGTCAATTGCGAAAACTTGCTTCATAATCAAGTTTAGATCAAACAAGCAGTCGCAGTCAGCGGTATCCCCCGCCAAATTGTGAAGTTGGGGAAGTGCATTCTCAATAATGTTTGCGTTCTCAGTATGTACTAAGCAAGCGGTGGAATTATGTCAAAAAGCCTGACTTGCGAACTCATTTTGGTGTAAACAATATTTATTTCTACCCTCAATTAATACATGTAAACATGAAATAAGACATTGAACAATATGAGTTAAATTAAATGACAGGTTAGAAGAAAAGGAGGGTGAAGAGGATCTAACAACAAGCGGGTCACCGCTTATTTGAAGTTATCTCCTCGGAAAAGAAAAGCATGCAGAATAGTATGTTGAAGGAGCGTATGGCAAGAGGCTGAGTTAAAGAGAACCGGTTGTGGGGAATGGAAATAACAAGTTACTAACATTAAGTTGAGGCAGAAGAGATGGATGGGAGGAGTGGGACAGAGGGTGAGTTACTACTGCTGTGTGTTTACAAGTATTCTATCTATCTTTGTTTTTCATGACTTGTTTACAAGTACATGTATTCTCAAATATATCTATCTTTATAACTTCGTTGACACTTAACGCAAATATAACGGAAATTCACTGAATCGGGCAACTATGCTACTTGATTAAGTGACGTATTTGGCCAAAGTTTTATTCAGTACTGATATGATTCTATATATTATGATAAAGGACTGAAACGTTACTTTAAAGATTTTGTGGTTGGTGCTAAGTGTAAGAGAATTTAAGCCATTTAAGAGTATTACACTGTCTCTGTATTTTGTTTCTAATGGCATAAAGCATTCATCCCTGATTTGGTTGTATAAAGGGCAGACTAAAAGAAAGTGATCTGCGCTTTCTATGTCACCACATGAGCACCTGTTGCTTTCTTTTATGCGATTCTCGTGGAGGTCTTTATTAAGACTACTACATTTGAGTCTTAGTTGGGTATGGATTATTTTGGCTTTTCGATTAGAACACAAGTTCAGGTGAAGAGTTCTTCTCATGTTTAGACGTTTACCTGCATCTAGTCGCGATTTAAATACTTCGAAGAATTCCGCTTGTTTCAGTTCAGGGGTCAAGTCATTCCATAATCTGGTCGCTGATGGCAGAAAAGTATCCATGTATAAGGAGAGATCTGAGCGAGGGGGTCTGCATGAGTGAAGTTTTTCTGCTCCTGGGTTCTTGTGATTAACAAGGGTATGGAGATACTGGGGTGATGATCGATGAAACATTTTGTAAAATTGGTGTAACTTGAATTTTTTTCCGTCTATCCGCCAAAGTCTCCCAGCCAAGATCAGATATTATATTGTTAGCATTAATACTTCTTGTCGCTCCTGATACTATTCTAGCCGCTTCGTGTTGTATCTTTTCAAATTGATCGCTCAATGTTATGCCACAGTTGTCCCACACAGGCGAAGCATATTCCAATACTGGACGAATAAAAGCAAAATAAATTTTCTGAAGGGTGTTTCTAGATAACATGTATTTGTATTTCCTCATTAGGTTAACTCTATTCCATGCTTTATCAGTGATGTCATCAATATGCGCTGTCCATGTACCCGTATTATTAAATGTGAGACCAAGATGTCTATGAGACTTATCTTCCTCAATAATACAATATGCCATAATAAGAGGTGGGTGATCAGGGGGATTTGATTTCCAGGAAATAAGAGGAGATTCGGTTTTTATTTCATTAAACGTAACAAGCCAACGATTCAACCAACTTTGCAATATCACTAGCTGTTAATTCAATCTGGTACTCGATTTGGGTCTTCTATGGTTAAAAACATTGCTGTGTCATCTGCAAAAAGCCGAATGTGACAAGTAACATGTTCAGCTATATCATTGATGTAGATTAAGAATAGAAGGGTCCGAGCATTCATCCCTGGGGGACACTGGCTCTCACATGGTTCCATTCTGAATTAGCACTCTCTAAAACTACTCGTTGCCGACGGTAGGTTAAATAAGACTCAAGGAGTTTTAAAAGATTACCAGCTATACCTATACGTTCCAATTTGTAAAGGAGGCCCTTATGCCAGACCTTATCAAAAGCTTTACTGACATCACAAAACACACATCTAATCTCTTTACCTTGATCTAATGAATCAGTAATGTAATCGTAAATATCTGTTAATTGGTTTACAATAGAGTCACCTCTAACAAAGCCAGATTGATACATTGATATAAGTCTGTTGGTAGTCAAAAAATCACACATTTTATTATAAATGCACTTTCATAAGCTTTAGACATACAACTTAACAATGATATAGGTCTATAATTAGAAATTAGAGATTTTTCGCCTTTTTTGTATATTGGGACAACATTTGAATGTTTCCATTCTTGGGGGAACAGACGGACACACGGACGACGGACGCCAAACCATGGCAATAGCTCAAACTTACAAAAGTAAGTTGAGCTAAAAAGGAGAAAGAAACAAGAATCATAAAGCGTCAAGTACTTTTATAAGGAGTGAGATTGTTCGATGGAAGAGATTGAATGCATAAATAAAATCTGTGAGCAATGAACTTCCGGTTCTTCCTGAGACCTGCGTCTTCTCCGGTGAAAGTCAAAAACATGGCCCGTAGTTTGAAATCGTAATATTTTTCTTTCCAAGATCAATATTTTCTTCGCTAAATTAGGTTTATACGAAACTCATATAACACGAACACAATCTAACTTGAAAGTTATTTCAATAGATATAAAAAGAAAATTGCCTATCTGTGTATTTTTAACATGGTAGGCTGCATACACATGACCAATCATCATTTGTGGAAACCGACGAACATATCTGGTGTGAAATGACCAAAAATATGGTACAAAACAATCAAATTTGTGGTTCGAATTAAGGGAACAAACCAGCCATGGTACAAAATGTTGTTTGAGACATCAAATGGGTCGGGGTGAATCGCCGAGCGATCTATAATAGCCGGCCGGGCTTAAATAGACCGATTGGTCTTCTGCTTCTTGGAAGAAGGGAGTCAATCTAAACTGTTCTATACTTATCTTTCAACCAAGACTTAAAAACAATAACAATTTATTCTGATTGACATATTGGATGATCCCCGGTCTTGATAATGATATCACTATTTGTTTTGTCCAAACAAGAATCTGAATTACCGGCACATGTAGAAGCTTTCCTCTCGCTGTTCAACGTACCTCAGGCCCGGTAAGACGTCATCAAGGATTGGTTACACCTAATGGTAACAATGATATGTAGACATGTGTCTGTTAAGACCAACTGTTGTCTCGCTATATATGGCGAAATGCAGCCACATGTGTGCGACCAAATTAGTCAAGATATTGTGTCAATAGAGAAGATGTCACTAAATGTGAGTTTTCAATGCATCTTGATCTAATCCTGCCTCATGCACGATTGAGAGTGTATATTTGAACCTCAATTGTAGGTAACCCATAATCAGAGGTGCCGTGAATCGGCATTTTGATATACATATAGCCTTCTTCAGCGACGATACACTGAGTGTATATTTTATTGTGTTTCTCTCGGTCAGTATAGTTGCTTGGAAAGCATGTTTATTGGCATTACCTCAGCTAATTAAGGAATATTTAAGAATTTTTCTGCATCATTTGACACAGGAAAAATAGCTGGTATTCATATGAAACTGTGGGATCAGTTCCATCAAACAGTAATTGGCGACTGTTCTCAGTAAGGATAAGCCAAGATTGTATAGTTTCTCCCTTAATGACAAATAAAAGTGCATCTAGAAAAATATATTTGCATTTCGCATTGTTTTCTATGGAGGACTAGTCAAGGACTAGTGAATTATAATTCCCTCTATAATCGAGAAGTCAGATTTATAGCTTCAGTTCATACATAGAGTTTGGTGTATTGTGCTCTCACAATGGAATAAAAAAACAAAATCACTGTCTGGAGTGGCATAATACGCCCATTGGTCAGTTTCAAATATCATTACCATACAATTTGGCTCAACTTGTATTCTGAGCCAATTTCAGCCACATACCAAGTTTGGTAGTGATCAAGCATCGTTAACTGGAATTAGTCTACAGTATTTGTCTATCAAGGCTATTCCAGGTTTGTAAGGCCCCATGAGAACTGTACTCTGAGCACTCACTGTACAAATAGCTTTGGTTGATTGACTAAATGATAACATATGATAACATAGTTCTTACCAAAAAAAATGGCTTTGATTGACTGAATGAAATATCGTAAACATAACTATGAAACTTAGTTCTTACCGTAAGAATGGCTGTGCTTGATTCACTGAATGACAGCTCCCAAACAAGCTGAAGGGCAGCTGATATCTCTTCTTCATTGCTCTTGGATTGTTCTACTGACTCCATAATTAATGGCAAAACCCCCTTCTCCACCAAAATGTTCTTGTTCTCTTCATGTTTTCGAATTTTCGCCAGAGCACCCACAATTTCTGTAGAAGAGTACCCATAAAATCTTTGATCATCCTGTTTTAGTAGATCAAGGATGAGTGTCAACAATGTCTCATCAACTGCCAGTAATTGTTTCTGTTCTTCATCTGTTATATATGCCAACACCATCAAAGTGTCCAATTTTACACCTAAAGAAGAACAGTATTTTTATCAAGTTTTAAGCCCACAGTTGATGAAACGATAAAACAGGAGTGTAGGTAACAACCCAATAGTTTATTCTAAATTCAGAAATTTTAAAGTCGAACGAATGTATAGCTGAAAAGAAATTGGCCACTGATAAACAATAAAGAGTGGATATTTGAAGTATATAGCTTAGTACAGAAATGTATTTGAAACGTTTGTACATCATATGTTCAATTGATTGCAGTAAACATCAACTGCATAATAATGTTTATCTATTTGTTCCACGGTATTCATTATTGATGTAAACGAGAGGCCGATCACGATCGGCAGATGTTAACCCATCCCTTTGCAATAAAAATTTAAAATGATCGGATAAATGAGAGTTTTGATGTTGATTTATAGAGTATACTGTTATGTACTATTATAGACAAATGTACATAACACAAATTATTGGAATTTATGGGTCACTGGCATTTATATAAGAGAATGCACTGGTACAGGATATGTAATGCTAAACCACCACAGCCAGCAAGCCCATGGGTTAAATGTGTAGGTGTGACCTGGACATGGAATAATTGGGTTAAGAGAGTCCAATTTAAGTTTACAATAATAATGTGTCCTAGTATACAGATAAGCACCACTGACCCATTAATATCAATTATATAGCAGAGCTGTCAAAATATCACAGGAATTGTTTATGTTGAACACTGACCTCTCTATTAAACCAATAACAATTATAATGATATCAGACCATCTGAAGATATAACTCTGCAGCAGAGATGTCTACTGTTAATATCATGTGATGTTTATTGTTGAATCTTTATTTTAAATTAGATACCATAGCCTTCTTTATCAGATTATTTGCACATTGGCATAAGAGACATCATAAAATAATATAGCCTTATCAATAGCTAAGTACCGTAGTCCAAAGGCAATTGGTGAATTGGATTTAAAGTTGCTCCAAACAGATTTACCAGTACATAACACAAGATTTTGAACCGATTTAATCAACTTTGGTGTGGTGATTCGGGGTACCCTTGGCAGAGTTATAATGGTGTTAGTTTTTCAAATTTTGTTAACTTAATTTTTTTTTTTTTTAATTATTTAAAAAAATTAAAGGGACACATTGGAAATCTTTTTATCAACTTTTATCATAATCGTCAATATATAAATGAAAACAAATGACAATGTCAATGACATTTTTTTTATTATTATTATAAAAGTTAAAAATAATTTTTTTTTAAATCGATTTAAAAATAATTTTCTTTCGAAAAAGGGTCATAACTCCTTTAAAATTAATCGGATCAAACCCATATTCGAACTCGATCTGTATTTTAGGCTGCGAAACTCACATCCCAAATTTGGTTCCAATCAGATAAAAAATGTTTGAGTTATGGCAGAATGCGTGAATTCTAAGTTGAAAAAGGGCCATAACTCTGTAACAAAATCTCGAATCAAACCCAAATTCGAACTCGATCTGTATTTTGGGTTGAGAAACCCATATACAAAATATGGTTTCAATCGGATAGAAAATGTTTGAGTTATCGCATTACTCGTAAAGTGTCTACGGACAGACAGACAGACGGACGAACGACGAGTGGTCAATCCGGGCAACGACACTATGTTTACCATACTATGGTATGGGTAAACATAATGAAAGTGTCAATGACACTGTAGCTCAACTTAGGTAGGGGAATAATTTAATGGTTGACAGTAAATGGAGGAATAGGAAAGGTGCTAATTGAAATGTCTAACATGCGCCAAAGGATTTAGTGATGCAAAGAGTAAAATACAAGATGGCTGCTGGTGGCCATTTTTTTTGGCCAATTGACCCCAAAAGAACTCGTTCCCATCTACGTATAATTGTTAACATCCATGACAAATTTTATGAAGATCTGACCAAAGCTACGACATACAAATTTCATGATGATCAGACGAACAGTACGACCTGTAGACCGCGCCAATGGATTGAATTTTGAAATCCAAGATGGCCGCTGGCAGCCATGTTTTTTGGCCGAATGACCCCACAATGATTCGTTCCCATCTACATGTCAATGTCAACATTCATGACAAATTTAATAAATATCAGACCAAAGGTATGACCTGTAGCCCACGCCAAAGGATTTAGTCATGCAAAAAGTAAAATGCTGGTGGCAATGTTTTTTGACCGAATGACCCCAAAACGACTCGTTCCCATCTACATGTCATTGTTATAATTAATGACAAATTTCATGACCATTTGACCAAAGCTACGACCTGTAGCCCGCACCAAAGGATTTAGTCATGCAAAGAGTAAAATCCAAGATGGCTGCTGGCGGCCATGTTTTTTACCAAATGACCCCAAAACGACTCGATCCCATCTACATGTCATTGTTATCATTCATGACAAATTTCATGATGATCAGACGAACAGTACGACCTGTAGCCCGCGCCAATGGATTGAATTTTGAAATCCAAGATGGCCGCCAGCAGCCATGTTTTTTGGCTGAATGACCCGACAATGATTCGTTCCCATTTACATGTCAATGTCAACATTCATGACAAATTTCATAAAGATTAGACCAAAGGTACAACCTGTAGCCCGCGCCAAAGGATTTAGTCATGCAAAGAGTAAAATCCAAGATGGCTGCTGGCGGCCATGTTTTTTGGGCCGAACGACACCAAAATCACTTGTTGCCATCTACATGTCATTATTAACATCAATGACAAATTTCATGATGATCAGGCGAACAGTACGATCTGTAGCCCGCGCCAATGGATTGAATCTTGAAATCCAAGATGGCTGCCAGGGGCCATGTTTTTAGGCCGAATGACCCCAAAATGACTCGTTCCCATCTACATGTCAATGTCAACATTCATGACAAATTTCATAAAGATCAGACCAAAGGTACGACCTGTAGCCCGGGCCAAAGGATTTAGTCATGCAAAGAGTAAAATCCAAGATGGCTGCTGGCGGCCATGTTTTTCGGCCGAACGACCCCAAAATCACTCGTTCCCATCTACATGTCATTGTTAACATCCATGACAAATTTCATGATGTTCCGATCGAAGCTACGACCTGTAGCCCGCGCCAAAGGATTTAGTCATGCAAACAGTAAAATCCAAGATGGCTGCTGGTGGCCATGTTTATTGGCCGAACAACCCCAAAACGACTCGTTCCCATCTACATGTCAATATTAACATCCATGACAAATTTCATGATGATCAGACGAACAGTACGACCTGTAGCCCGCGCCAATGGATTGAATCTTGAAATCCAAGATGGCTGCCAGCGGCCATGTTTTTTGGCAGAATGACCCCAAAATGACTCGTTCCCATCTACATGTCAATGTCAACATTCATGACAAATTTCATAAAGATCAGACCAAAGGTACGACCTGTAGCCCGGGCCAAAGGATTTAGTCATGCAAAGAGTAAAATCCTAGATGGCTGCTGGCGGCCATGTTTTTCGGCCGAACGACCCCAAAATCACTTGTTCCCATCTACATTTCATTGTTAACATCCATGACCAATTTCATGATGTTCCGATCGAAGCTACGACCTGTAGCCCGCGCCAAAGGATTTAGTCATGCAAAGAGTAAAATCCAAGATGGCTGCTGGTGGCCATGTTTATTGGCCGAACAACCCCAAAATGACTCGTTCCCATCTACATGTCAATATTAACATCCATGACAAATTTCATGATGATCAGACGAACAGTACGACCTGTAGCCCGCGCCAATGGATTGAATTTTGAAATCTAAGATGGCCACCAGCGGCCATGTTTTTTGGCCGAATGACCCCACATTGATTCGTTCCCATCTACATGTCAATGTCAACATTCATGACAAATTTCATAAAGATTAGACCAAAGGTACAACCTGTAGCCCGCGCCAAAGGATTTAGTCATGCAAAGAGTAAAATCCAAGATGGCTGCTGGTGGCCATGTTTTTTGGCCGAACAACTCCAAAATCACTCGTTCCCATCTACATGACAGTGTTAACATAAATGACAAATTTCATAAACTTCCGACCAAAACAACGACCTGTAGCCCGCGCCAAAGGATTTAGTCATGCAAAGAGTAAAATCCAAGATGGCTGCTGGCAGCCATGTTTTTTGGCCGAACGACCCCAAAATCACTCGTTCCCATCTACATGTCATTATTAACATCAATGACAAATTTCATGATGATCAGATGAACAGTACGACCTGTAGGCCGCGCCAATGGATTGAATCTTGAAATCCAAGATGGCTGCCAGCGGCCATGTTTTTTGGCCGAATGACCCAAAAATGACTCGTTCCCATCTACATGTCAATGTCAACATTCATGACAAATTTCATGAAGATCAGACCAAAGGTACAACCTGTAGCCCGCGCCAAAGGAAATTGTTGACGGACACACGGACACACGGACACACGGACACACGGACACACGAACACACGCACACACGGACACACGGACGACGGACGCCAAACCATGGCAATAGCTCAAACTTACAAGTAAGTTGAGCTAAAAATGAATTAATAGTAACATTACACCTTACAACGGATTTATCTCTGTAATAGCACCATTTATATACAGCATGTTTTAATTGAAAATTAAAAACAACAATTAGGTAAATTAGCCAACACCACAGATAGCGGTTCTTAAGAAAAGGTTGGGTTTATAAAATGAGTTTTAGGAAAATATTGGAGTGCTGTGAGGGAATCTCTGCACGTTGAGTACTTCGTAGTTCTATGTTTACTGGTTATCGCTGAGCAGGCAACAACTTTCGAAATGTAACCCTAAGTTGTAACAAGTTATTTGCGGCTCACCATGTGACAAACCCTCAGCCAATCAGAAAAGATGAGACTGGGGTGAGGGATAACTAAAGCTCTTGTTGACTGGAATTTCATTCTCAAATCTCATGTTTTACATGTGTGTCCCCGAATATACATCTGATGATGGGGGGGGGGGGGGGGGGGGGGGGGGGGGGGGGTAATGAATTCCCCCATGTTCAAACATACAGTAAATCTCTGAAAATGACATGGTTAAAACTGCTCATAGATCCCTAAGTACTGCCTACCTGGAAAACGATTCTATTGAATATCATTGCCCAATATGATAGGGACAAGTTTCTTCACATTAATAAGAAATCTCTCCTACATATATGCAAAGTCAACTCTTTCTGGTAAGAAATCTTTTCAGACCGGTGAAATCTTGACTCAGCACTCACCACAACCCATCCTCTATCTTGTCACAACCAATTCATAGAAATTTATATTCTTTAAGTCGTTTGCCGGAGGGAATTAGAGTTACAGTACTTTCCCCTAGCGATGAAAGACGAATCGCCGAATGTGGAGCTTCTCGTTGACAAGAGGTTTATGGTCATCTGCGTTGATTCCGTTTTCGGGTGTGGACCACCTAAATTTTGTTGAGCAGCCTTATTGAATGTGCATCTTGCCAGAGTTACAATATATTGAAGACACCAAAACATTATCGCTTTTACAGATTCATGCATTAACTCAATAACCAAATCGAACAAACAATGGCATGTTACGCTGGTGATATGACACGGACATTGGTCACTGTGAGCTAAGCTGATTAGTGTGACGACTTCGTGATCGTTATTTACCGGCTTGATTGAGTGAGACATTACCAGTTCGCCTTGCGCTGTTGGTTGTGTATCAAATTCGGAAGTTATACAGTACATCAAGATAGCGGCATACGCTGATATCTTCTAAGGGAATCGTCCGGTTGAGAAATTGTGGTGGCGAATCGGCGATGAGTTATAAGATTGAAGATAAGTATAATTCTTCTTTGTTAAGGGTTTGGGAACTGATGTATATATATTAGAATATATATATACACATAGGCCCATGGCTCGGTCAATGAAACAAATGTATATAAATTCGGAAATTGGGAGCTAAACTGTGGTTTTACACTTACTATATATGGGTAACAGCACACAGATATATTATTGTAAGCTGCTGCGTTGAGGATGGTACGATCGATTTGTCCACGAAATAATTTGAATTCTTAGTATGGTTTCAAATGTGTAAAATTGTGTAAATCACGTAAAATTTGTGATACAATGTTGGTTCCGGGTTAGACATGACGTCTGATTGAGCTGCATAACGATATTGCAGTTGGTTTGCTCCGCATTCTCACTGATGCAGGAATGCATACAATATTGGTTATATTGTGAACATTAAATGAAAGTGTCAATGACACTGTAGCTCAACTTAGGTAGGGGAATAATTCAATGGTTGACAGTAAATGGAGGAATAGGAAAGGTGCTAATTGAAATGTCTCACCTGCACCAAAGGATTTAGTGATGCAAAGAGTAAGATACAAGATGGCTGCTGGTGGCCATTTTTTTTTACCAATTGACCCCAAAAGGACTCGTTCCCATCTACGTATAATTGTTAACATCCATGACAAATTTTATGAAGATCTGACCAAAGCTACGACCTACAAATTTCATGATGATCAGACGAACAGTACGACCTGTAGACCGCGCCAATGGATTGAATTTTGAAATCCAAGATGGCCACTGGCAGCCATGTTATTTGACCGAATGACCCCACAATGATTCGTTCCCATCTACATGTCAATGTCAACATTCGTGACAAATTTCATAAAGATCAGACCAAAGGTACGACCTGTAGCCCGCACCAAACGATTTAGTCATGCAAATAGTAAATTCCAAGATGGCTGCTGGCGGCCATGTTTTTCGGCCGAACGACCCCAAAATCCCTCGTTCCCATCTACATGTCATTGTTAACATCCATGACATCTTTCATGATGTTCCGATCAAAGCTACGACCTGTAGCCCGCGCCAAAGGATTTAGTCATGCAAAGAGTAAAATCCAAGATGGCTGCTGGCGGCCATGTTTATTGGTCGAACGACCCCAAAATGACTCGTTCCCATCTACATGTCAATATTAACATCCATGACAAATTTCATGATGATCAGACGAACAGTACGACCTGTAGCCCGCGCCAATGGATTGAATTTTGAAATCTAAGATGGCTGCCCCATGTTTTTTGGCCGAATGACCACAAAATGACTCGTTCCCATCTACATGTCAATGTCAACATTCATTACAAATTTCATAAAGATCAGACCAAAGGTACGACCTGTAGCCCGGGCCAAAGGATTTAGTCATGCAAAGAGTAAAATCCAAGATGGCTGCTGGCGGCCATGTTTTTTGGCCGAACAACTCCAAAATCACTCGTTCCCATCTACATGACAGTGTTAACATCCATGACAAATTTCATAAACTTCCGACCAAAACAACGACCTGTAGCCCGCGCCAAAGGATTTAGTCATGCAAAGAGTAAAATCCAAGATGGCTGCTGGCGGCCATGTTTTTCGGCCGAACGACCCCAAAATCCCTCGTTCCCATCTACATGTCATTGTTAACATCCATGACATCTTTCATGATATTCCGATCAAAGCTACGACCTGTAGCCCGCGCCAAAGGATTTAGTCATGCAAAGAGTAAAATCCAAGATGGCTGCTGGCGGCCATGTTTTTTGGCCGAGCGACACCAAAATCACTTGTTCCCATCTACATGTCATTATTAACATCAATGACAAATTTCATGATGATCAGGGGAACAGTACGATCTGTAGTCCGCGCCAATGGATTGAATCTTGAAATCCAAGATGGCTGCCCAGCGGCCATGTTTTTTGTCCGAATGACCCCAAAATGACTCGTTCCCATCTACATGTCAATGTCAACATTCATGACAAATTTCATAAAGATCAGACCAAAGGTACGACCTGTAGCCCGGGCCAAAGGATTTAGTCATGCAAAGAGTAAAATCCAAGATGGCTGCTGGCGGCCATGTTTTTCGGCCGAACGACCCCAAAATCCCTCGTTCCCATCTACATGTCATTGTTAACATCCATGACAAATTTCATGATGTTCCGATCGAAGCTACGACCTGTAGCCCGCGCCAAAGGATTTAGTCATGCAAAGAGTAAAATCCAAGATGGCTGCTGGCGGCCCCATCTACATGTCATTATTAACATCAATGACAAATTTCATGATGATCAGACGAACAGTACGACCTGTAGCCCGCGCCAATGGATTTAATTTTGAAATCTAAGATGGCCACCAGCGGCCATGTTTTTTGGCCGAATGACCCCACAATGATTCGTTCCCATCTACATGTCAATGTCAACATTCATGACAAATTTCATAAAGATTAGACCAAAGGTACAACCTGTAGCCCGCGCCAAAGGATTTAGTCATGCAAAGAGTAAAATCCAAGTTGGCTGCTGGCGGCCATGTTTTTTGGGCGAACGACACCAAAATCACTTGTTCCCATCTACATGTCATTATTAACATCAATGACAAATTTCATGATGATCAGGGGAACAGTACGATCTGTAGCCCGCGCCAATGGATTGAATCTTGAAATCCAAGATGGCTGCCAGCGGCCATGTTTTTTGGCCGAATGACCCCAAAATGACTCGTTCCCATCTACATGTCAATGTCAACATTCATGACAAATTTCATAAAGATCAGACCAAAGGTACGACCTGTAGCCCGGGCCAAAGGATTTAGTCATGCAAAGAGTAAAATCCAAGATGGCTGCTGGCGGCCATGTTTTTTGGCCGAACAACCCCAAAATCCCTCGTTCCCATCTACATGTCATTGTTAACATCCATGACAAATTTCATGATGTTCCGATCGAAGCTACGACCTGTAGCCCGCGCCAAAGGATTTAGTCATGCAAAGAGTAAAATCCAAAATGGCTGCTGGTGGCCATGTTTATTGGCCGAACAACCCCAAAATGACTCGTTCCCATCTACATGTCAGTATTAACATCCATGACAAATTTCATGATGATCAGACGAACAGTACGACCTGTAGCCCGCGCCAATGGATTGAATTTTGAAATCTAAGATGGCCGCCAGCGGCCATGTTTTTTGGCTGAATGACCCCAAAATGACTCGTTCCCATCTACATGTCAATGTCAACATTCATGACAAATTTCATAAAGATCAGACCAAAGGTACGACCTGTAGCCCGGCCCAAAGGATTTAGTCATGCAAAGAGTAAAATCCAAGATGGCTGCTGGCGGCCATGTTTTTTGGCCGAACAACTCCAAAATCACTCGTTCCCATCTACATGACAGTGTTAACATCCTTGACAAATTTCATAAACTTCCGACCAAAACAACGACCTGTAGCCCGCGCCAAAGGATTTAGTCATACAAAGAGTAAAATCCAAGATGGCTGCTGGTGGCCATGTTTTTTTACCGAACGACCCCAAAATCACTCGTTCCCATCTACATGTCAATATTAACATCAGTGACAAATTTCATGATGATCAGATGAACAGTACGACCTGTAGCCCGCGCCAATGGATTGAATCTTGAAATCCAAGATGGCTGCCAGTGGCCATGTTTTTTGGCCGAATGACCCCAAAATGACTCGTTCCCATCTACATGTCAATGTCAACATTCATGACAAATTTCATGAAGATCAGACCAAAGGTACAACCTGTAGCCCGCGCCAAAGGAAATTGTTGACGGACACACGGACACACGCACACACGGACGACAAACCATGGCAATAGCTCAAACTTACAAAAGTAAGTTGAGCTAAAAACCCCAACCGTCCCAGCACTATCGGAGTCTCGAACTACAGGTTCAAAGTTGCACTGAAGAGGCTTACAAGAGATCCCGAGTATCCAAATGGAAGACTTTTTGCAGGCGGAGACGGAGAAAGAGTGGCATGGACATATGTACTGTAGTCTGTATCGAGATGGAATGCAGGGAGGCGACAGGTGCCAAATATTTACAAGTTCACGGATATGAAATAATATGCTACAAAATATAATTGGGCGGGACCATTAGTGCCCGTGCCTCACAATAGCTTCAATAAGTAATCACTGATTAAATTGCATGATATTGCGTGTGGTGTGACATGATGAGGTGTTTGTAAACATGAATTATTATAATCTTAACTCCTAGAGTTATGTGAAATAACATTGTTAGATTTATTATACTATACTGCACATGTATAATGCTATACGTTTGTTAAAGGTACTCAAACGCTCGCAAATTACTATTTCCTTGGCTTCGGGGGTCGTAAAACATATTTGATTCGAGTCGAGGAACCAATCCATCACAGCTCAGAGTGATCAAATATCGATGTTTGAATTCTATTATTTTAAGTGACCCAATATTAATTAATTTAGACAGTCAACGAGAATAATTTAATTGACCAAATTGCGGGTAAAGATGGATAACTCTAAAATCAAGTGGCTTTTTGTGTTAAATATTTGACAAAACCGGCAAAATTTCGTTGAACAAAATGTTGATAAATAACAGGTTTTGTGGAATTTTATACTATAGTTGATTGTGCTTTTCGTCAAGCCTTGAAATAATTATTGTCACGGTGCCTGTAAAAATGACAGACACCAAATGCATGTTGGCTGTCATTTTCTGGGCGGTGTCTGTCAAAATTATGTGCTATCCATTGTTCTCATATCTTATTTTTATGCGATAAATAATGTTGTTCTCCTCCTCCCTATTTTCCACCCTTATGATTGGCCCATGTCCTGTCACGTGACGGGCGACAAATCGCACTGTCGCCCACTGACCCGGGAGACATTGTTTTTGTCGCCCGCCTGATGTTAAATTGCAAGAATATCTCCAAACACACACTGCAGTAACCCATCTACTTCACATCTCTATACGTACTAAAAAAAATCATAGATCTTATATACCCAACGGATTCGCAATACACACCAGTTGTGGTGTTTGCTAATTTGCATATATTTAGTGAACACTAATATTCGAACTTTTAAGTTGATACTTTTATCGGACAAGCGTTATTATTTACTTTTTGCATCGAAACATCTCGGTGATTCAATTTGTTCATGCTGACATTATGATGCAAAATTGAAGGAGAGGATCCCTTGAGGTGGGTTGGTTATAAATGTTTGCTGTAGACAACGTAATGCATATGTTTGTCGCGAATGAATGGTACGGTACGCTTATCCTCCGCGATGTCTGCAATGTGATCATAGAAGTATTTTATGTGAGGATCGCCATGAGCACTGACACATATTAATATACATTAATGAAATTGACCACTTCCCAATAGCTTTCGGGGAAGACCGTTATGAAATGAACATCGTGAGTAAATTGCGCGCACAAGACGACATTGAATATGCCACAATGCAGAAGACGAGAACATACCTATATGGCTTATTGGTTTACATTGCATGGACCGATATTGACGATTTAACCACCAAAATGATCGTAAATAAACGTGGATTATCCAACGCTTAACGGCTTGACTATCGCTTATGGAAATCCATTTGTGAACTGTGGTTACTTTTACTGTTCCGTTTCATTATTTCATTTCATTAAATACTTAAACTTTCGTACATCTATCGTACTGCTAGACAAGGAGTACAGGCATTTTTTGTTTCTTAATTCTTATTTTAAAAATCGAATAAATGACCTTGATTTAAAACGAAAGTGTTAAAAGGTGAACGGTAAGCCAATAATTACGAACCGCACTTCCGAGTCGCTGACTGGACGCGATTAAAGAATAACGCAATTTCTGATATAGTCATAAGAAACTACACGATACATTCACGTATCTAAAGGTTTTGTTCGATCCAGATTTGCGAAGAAGCAAATTAACTTGACAGAAATGTCTTATCCAGTTATATTTTATCTGATGGGAGTAGAAATATGCTGTCTGACAAAATATCCGACCAGACGTAAATTGTGTTGGTCAAAGATGTTTTGGTGACTGTCATTGACCGTGACCAACCACTTATTTCAAGCCTTGCTTTTCGTTATATTTGTGCAATTATTAGATTCTGACAACTGAATCGGCATTTCAAAACATGTTGTCGTTCTTGTTGGAATGTGATGATATGGAGACCCTCTGAGTACCTTTAATTTGAAATATTAAAAAGATGTTAGTTTTCTATTTGCGTGTCCCTGTTGTTCAATACTACTGTATACGACCATGAACAGTCACCCAAGATTAGCTATAGGTGGTTTCCACACATGCCACTTCAACTTCTCCTCATTCAGTATATTATACCACTCCTGTCATTTGGAACATGATCTATGCCTTTCACCGCACCCAATGCACCCTATTATGTCATCAACTCGCGGCCATATTAGATCCACCATGCAGGTCCACTTTCGTGGTATAAGAAATTCTTCCATTCAGCCCCAGTTGTTTTATTGCTACAGATCAAAGTTCTGGAGTAACATTTCCATATATGGAGCTTTTGAATATTCATGACTTCCATTTATGTCATGTATAATATGGAAATGCTACTCCAAAACTTTGAACTGTAGCACTAAAACCACGGAACCGGACCTGGTGGATCCAATATGGCCGCGAGTAAGTTAGACAGGGCGTATATATATGTGTGATAGTAGATCATACGTTTAGTAAAAAGCTTAATCTTTCCGTAAAGCTGCTAAATCAAATCATTACTAGCCAATACGGAGACTAATTCCAATACCTCATGCCAACGTTCATTTCGTTCCCGAGTCTGTTTTCAATAAATTTAATCGAATAGTATTCCGGATGCCGCCTCTCTTATGGCGTATTCCGGATGCCGGGGTCCATTTTAAGCCGGATGCCAGGGGGAGGGGGTCGTCACCCTCATTTATAGGTGGATGAGAAGAATTCAATGAATTATGAAAGGAAGAAATGCGAGAGATTGACTATCTTCCCTAAAATTCTTTCTATAGTTTTATAACTGTCACAACAAATTTCATTCCCGGTAACGTGACTCCTTGAATACGTGACCGCTCGACCTCTCGGTATTTGAAGACACCGACCTATATTACACAGTAATATAGTCGGGGAGCCAATAAGGTCCACCTGCATGGATGTTTTACTTCAATGGGAATGAAATAGGTGTAGACAAATTCCAAAATGGCCTGCGAAAATATGAAAAATGGTAAATATTGCCCCAGGATGTCCTGCAATGGCTTACAAGTTGTGGTTGATATATAAAATTGGCTAATCTGTATTATATACATTGAATACTAACATCTCTGATGCACCATGGATCATTGTTTCTATTGTCACCACTGACATCACCAGAAATATTGGATTTTTCTCTCACAAACTTGACATAAATATCGGCAAAAAATTAGCTTTTCAGGGTTGGACAAAATGCAACTATCATTGGTATCAAAGGTATTTATTGTTTTGGTCTATCTTAAATGTGTCACACTACGGTGTTTATAGACCAAATTGCTCAAGATGGCTTCCAAAATGGCAACCATATTTGTAAAAAGTTAATTTTTTTACATATATCCCGAACATTATTCTCTGCGTTATCCGACAAGGTAGTAAATTGTGACTCACTTGGTTATTATACGTGTTAGTTAATTAACTGACAACTAAGTTCTATTCTGTTTGTCCCAGTTCCGTATGGGGCATGACAAATTCATTTTAAAGTTGCAGTATGGAATTTTGCGAAGAAACCACTTTTGTGATTCTTGCCATATTATTGAAAGGAAATGGGCAGAACTTTGAAACGGAACTGAGATGTTTCACATGTCAGTAAACATTTAGTTAAAATAATAAAATAACAGTTCCCATTGCAGATGTACAACCATAACCCTAATCTTAAACCTATTGACCGAAAAATGTAGGAATAAAAGCTTGGACAAAATTATGTATGTTGTGAAAACAAGTCGAAAAAGGGGAATAACTCCACACAAAAAATGTCATAATCGCAGGTGCACAGGTTCCCATGGTACTAAATATCAGTGCCAAGATTAAAAAACATTGACAGAAAAATGTAGGAATAAAAGCTCGGACAAAATTATGCATGTTGCAAAAAAAGTTTATAAGTCGAAAAAGGGGGATAACTCCACCAAAAAATGTCGGACAGACGTCATAATCGCAGGTGCACAAGTTCCCATGGTACTAAATATCTGTGCCATGTTTTAAAAAAATTGACCAAAAAATGTAGGAATAAAAGCTCGGACAAAAGTATACATGTTGCGAAAAAAGTTTATAAGTCGAAAAAGGGGGGATAACTCCACCAAAATAAGTCCGACAGATGTCATAATCGCAGGTGCACAGGCTCCCATGGTGGTTGATGTCTGTGCCAAGTTTCACGGAAACGACTGAGAAAAACTCCGGACAAATTTGTGTCCACGGACGGACGGATGACGGACAGACGGACAAGCTGACTCCAGTATACCCCCCCTAACTTCGTTGCGGGGGGTATAATTACACATTTTCATGAATAAATAATATTTCATTCATAGTTGGTAGAATATCCAAATGAGCGGGAAGTGACGTATTTGTCTATTTATAGAACTCGTGTGATGGAGTTCCGGTTGTAGTATTTATAGATTGTGACGTCATTTGGTATC
Organism: Siphonodentalium dalli; assembly: GCA_032622095.1. Lineage (NCBI taxonomy): Eukaryota > Metazoa > Mollusca > Scaphopoda > Gadilida > Siphonodentaliidae > Siphonodentalium > Siphonodentalium dalli. The sequence goes on from CP136068.1 coordinate 5,538,605, forward strand.
TATTTTGAGATTCGAGACCTAGATGGAAGATTTATAGAATGTGACATCATTTGGTAGCTATTTATAGATTTGAGACCCAAGTTGGTATATTAATAGATTGTGACGTGTTTTGGCGTCTATTTTGAGACACAGTGTGCATAATTGTAGGTTGTGACATCATTTGTTATCTATTTTAAATACATTTAACACATTTTGACACTTATTTAATTGTTTATAGTTGGCTTTGAGCAGTAATTACACACATTGAGTTTGAATTCAGTTTCCAAGCTGTATAAAACCTAGCCTGCTTTGTGAGAATAAACACAGTAATTTTCTCTGAATAGTAATTAAGGAATTTATCATGTGATCTTATATCTTATAAATTAGTGGATCTTAGTTATACTTTATAGAAATCAGTGATACGATTTCTTTCATTTTTGGAATATTTTTGTTTGAAAATCATACGAGTATTTTGCAGAAATCTTTAATAATATTTCTTTCATTATGAAATATTTCTAGTTTGTAATTTAGATAGAAATATTTAGTGAGATTAGATTAATTTGGAAATAGAACTTTTATAGAATATTTAAAGTGAAGTAGTATATTGTGTGTTAGAGTTTACATAACTGAAGTTTATAGTGATGATGGCCAAATGAGTTGCACATACACATATTATTAATAAGAATAAATCATGTGTCCCCATATATTGTGGTTTGTCTTATTTAAGAAAATCCCTGATTCGAACATATACTGCGTCACTGGCCAGTGTGGGACTGTGCCGGTTACAATTGTTTACATATCATTTCCATAGCAACTCACCACTTTTATGTTTGACAGCAGAATTGTGAATGAAAAATATGTTAGAGCTACTAACAAATGATAGCTATGTCCATGTGTCAACAAAATAATTTGGTTCAGGACAGCTCCCCTAATATACAACAATATTTCTAATATCTAACACATCTAATATTTTACTCAGTAACTGTGTTGATATAATCAGATGCACACATTACCACAGTTTCAAGCTATGGCTGAAATAATTATTGGTAGTTTTGTAACTCTTTGATAATGCATTTCAGTTGTACAGCTGGGTTCCATTGACAAAACATTTCCATTTTTTCAACAAGATGGCCACCATTACCATGCCATGACGTCTTCTCTGGTTTTCATTAAGCTAACTAACGAAATTGGTCTAAATGAAACTAATATGCCAATTCCATAATTTAACAATCTCATGACAGTTGCTAACCAGAAGTCACATATCAATTTCACAAAAAACGTACAATATGCCACCAAAATTTGGCTCATCGCCATAGAAAATATAGAAAAAAAATTGACGTCATCGTTGCGCAATAAGCACCAATGAGCGCTCTTGTGGTTGCTATAAATATATGTCAAGTTCATACAAAATGCACAATTTTTGGTCTCATTATCTCTACTCTATGACAGATCACGCATTGTGTCATTTTGTGTATGGCCGCATGCTTTTCATAGTAGAAATTAAGTTCATGTCATGTTGAAATATGGCATCAACACCCTTGCTTGTAATTGCTTCTGATAGATTTTGGAATCTTTGCTCTAACAGATTCATTACGAGATACATGTACAATTGTTTGATCCCTGAATGAGGATTACCCAAACCAGTTCTCAGTGTGACATCATAATTATCAGCAGAGTTGAGTTTGGGGGGGGGGGGGGGTAATCAGCTGAGTTGGGGGTGATATCATCCGAGGTCCATAATTGGCTCACTTGATATAATAAAAGTAAATATTAAATATATATGATTTATATGATATCCATTAATCGTCAGTTATATATGAATCATGGTATGCTTACACTGATCCTCCGTCTTGAGGAATGGGATCAGACAGTTGACAAAATCAAACTTTCTGAAGTAACTTTTCTCTCCATGAGCCTTGGCACAACTGCGAAGGATACCACATACATGTTTGTGTGCGTCTTTATGTTTCTGAAAGAAAAATAATAGTTATAGTGCAAGAACATATTTTAACCTGCATAAGGCCAAATAAAGATGGATACATGTTCCTGGTCAAAACAAGACAGTCAATGACAGTGGGTCGCTCACCAGACTGTAAAGACGGAGAAGACTGGGACTCTGAATACAACAATAGTCAGTACTTGTCAAATCACCTTAACATAAGAAGTTCTAAACAGGAGGGTCCTGGTTGAATGGTGGGAGAGGATATGGGAGTGTCCACCTTGAAAGTTCTAACTACACACCCCCCTCACCCAATAGATCATTGCCATTACCTCCAAACCTGACCAAACTAAACTAAATTACAACTGGTACTTCAAGATCTCCAACTGTTGGAAATTTACTGAAACATTACTGATATTACAAGTATATCTCCACCCCACCCCACTCCCACCCGGCACATACAAGACAAATTTTATTACTTTTTTGCTTTATATAGTTTTCTTCCGAGAAAAAGTTGTTTGAATCAGGGTTTGGGTATGGAGGTGAATGTCCAGGCCAGAATATCTCCTTCGTGTGTTACAGTCAATGGAGCAATGTGGAAAATTGAAAGGTCTAAGTAATACTAGATTATCAACATGAAGAGATATATAAAGTAAAATCCAAGATGGTTGCTGACTGCTATGTTTTCCAATGAAATTCAAAAACATTTAATAGCTTCCATCTAGTAGATCAGTATCTGAAGATTAATATCAAGTTTGGTGATGATCGGATGAAGGAAGTGGATTGTAGGGTGTGCCAAAGGATTTAGTCATGCGAACAGTAAAATCCAAGATGGCTGCTGGCGGCCATGTTTTTTTGGCCGAATGACCCTAAAATGACTCGTTCCCATTCGGTTATAGGTCCAAGGTTAACATATTGGGGGCTGGCCCCATGTTTTTCATATATATAGTAGGATGGGTCCGTCACTTAGACATCTATCTGTGTGGTTAATGGCTTATATAACTATTGTGGTCATGCCTCATCTCATATATATTTTGAAGACCTCTGTTTGTATGTATGTTTGTCTGTCTGTCATTAATACAAATCTACGATTCCCGACCGATCGGAACGAAACTTGGTACGTGTGTGTAGTTTGACCAGGCGGTCGTCGTTGTCGTATTGGCGAGCCCGTGCGACGCCCGTGCAGCGCATGCGCAGATGAGATCTCGGAAATGGGTGGAGCTATCGACTTGAAATTTGGTATGTGAATGTATCTTGCCCCGGATACAAATTTTATCGGGTCGCCGAGCCCGTGCGACGCAAGCTTCGCGCATGCGCAGACCAGATCTCGGAAACGGGTGGAGCTATCGACTTGAAATTTGGTATGCGAATGTATCTTGCCCCGGATACGAATTTTATCGGGTCGCTGAGCCCGTGCGACGCCAGCTTCGCGCAAGAGCAGACCAGATCTCGGAAACGGGTAAAGCTATCGACTTGAAATTTGGTATTTGAATAGCCCGGACAACGTCGGGCTCATCGGCTAGTCTATTATATATTTCGGAAGATCTGTGTGTGTGTGTGTGAGGGTGTATGTGTGTGTGTCTGTTCGCGATGGACTTGAAAATGACAAAGCCGATTTCGATGAAACTTGGTATGTGGGGGTATTTTCGGCCAAAAAGTGGCATAAGCCTATTAATTTGCCTGTGCGACGTGACCTTGACCTTGAAACCGGGTCATTTCAAGGTCAAACGTCCAAATATCACGGGATTTCGATGAAACTTGGTATGTGGGGGGTACTTTCAGCCGGGGAGTCTCATAAGCCTATGAATTTGCCCGTACGACGTGACCTTGACATGGGGTCATTTCAAAGTCGAACGCCCGAGTATCGCGGGATTTCGATAAAAATTAGTGTCTAAAGATACTTTCGTATGGGGAGCATCATAAGCCTATTCATTTGCCTGTGCGATGTGACCTTGAAATCGGGTCAATTCAAGGTCAAATCGCGAATTTTGATGGGATTTCGACGAAATTTGATACATATGGTTACTTTTGTCCACTGAGTGTTTTGGACGGGTCAAATCGTGACCCCGACCTGACCTTCAAAATTATCAATTCAAAGTTAAATCGGGTAAAACCGGATTGATTTCGATGGGTACATTTGTCGGGAACGAAATTTGATACATAATGTTACTTTTGTCCACTGGGTGTTTTGGACGGGTACTTTTGTCGACCTTGACCTTCAAAATGGACAATTCAAGGTCAAATCTCAAAATTCGCCGAAAAGCAGAGGGGAAACAGCCCGGGTCCACCTGCTAGTATTAAATATAAGCAACAACTGTTCAATTTTCACGTTGAATTCCCGTTTAGTCGATTAATGCAAAACTCTTCAATTCTGCTCTCCGTTCTGAGTGACCGATATGGCAAACAGATTACTCTACCTATATGAAAACTAAATTTTTGCCACATTCTGGTTAGAATTACACGGACTATTATAATTGTTTTCACCATAAATATGCTATATCATGTCACTTCGTTTGTTAAAACCACCATAATATAAGTCATATGTGCATTTTTGTATTTCAGGTGTGACCCCAGCAAGTTACCAATCGTGTAAGTAAGAAATTTATGGAATTATTCCTGTCAGATCCACACTAACAATAACTATTATTATTGTTTTCACTATAAAAATGCTACTTGGTGTAGTTTAGTTTGTTTAAAACTACCATAATAGCAGTCATATGTGCATTTGTAGATTGCAAGGTGTCCCTAGCAACCATCACCCCCTTTTTAAGTAAGCAAAATGGTAATTTGTCCGTCAGGTCAACAGTAACAACAATTTATAATTGTTTTCAACATAAAAATGCTTAAAACTCACAAAATATCAGTAACATGTTCAGTTCTTCGATGTCTGGTAGTTGCCTAGCATGCAACCATTGCTAAGTAAGGACATGCCGCGAATGTCGCCACATATGAATATTAGTAGTAGCATATAAGGAACATATGTGCCAAGTTTCATGTTTTGTCGCCTTTTTCACAACTTTAGTGTTTTTCTACACCAAGGGCTTGGGCTAGAAGAAGAGCAAAACGTCACTTAATCGATGAGAACCAGTTTAGGGATAGGGTTATGTTTTGTATTGACCACTTACCATAGCCATAGTGGCTAATACCATATATTATAGTGAGGGAGTGATGTTTGTGCAGTTTTTAAAACAAATTACTCCCATCTATGTTTTGAGAAGCCTGAGAAATCCAACATCGAATACGACAGTTTGCCTGAAAAAAATCGCAATTGTTTTGGGTCGTTATATAATTTCATATCTGCAAAACTCATTCAAAGACAGCCGTTAAATTAGTGTCTCTGGATCGAGAATTGTGTACTGAGTATATTGAGTGCCTTTTGTACGTTTCGGGTAAAAAAATTGTTGCAGCATCTAATTATTTCCATGATTGTAAAATATAAACGAGAGGCCGATCACGATCGGCAGATGTTTAACCCATATCTTGGTGATTAGCTATTTTTATAAATTTTATAAATCATTACACCAACATTTTCATGAGTGCAAAAGTTTCAACAATTCACATTTTATATAGTGATTGTGTGAAAAATATTTAGTTATCACATTGTGTCAACAGGATTGGTGGAGGATGTTAATATTTTGAAACAAATAAACCAAATGACCCTCACTATGCAGGATAGGGTGTGTTATCGTCAACTATGCCAAGAACAAAAAACATAATCAATGGAAATATTTGAGTTATGAAATCGGATAGAATGAATGGGGTTAATCTTACCCAAACTAATGAACTGATAAACACAAAGTAGTCTATAAAAAGCATGTCATTGGATTTAGAAACCCATACAATAAGTCAGTCTCAAGAATACCAGCAACATTAATATTATCCTGGAGCCCAAATGCAATTGAGGGAATTTCAAAATAAGACATTTCCTCTAATAATGAATATTCAATTGGTGATTTATTGAAACCCTTACTAAACCTGGATCAATGTGAAAGGGATAATATTATATCTGTCTATCGCATAATATGTGTCTATGGAATGGTTTAATTTTAATCCCAAATCCATGCAAATCAAAAGTGGATCACCATCAACCTGGACATAAAATGGGAGAATGATCAAATGAAAAGCATCAAAAACATATGATGTGTGGAGAGGGTTAATCATTTTCAAAGACATCATATCATGGAACTAAGGAATGTGTGGATTAATTTTTGTCTAAGATAAGACAACAGTGTCAATAAACAACAATGTCTGTAAAACATCCCTGTAGAAAAAGTAACAAAGGACTATTCAAATTTATTATTTTAGAATAGGTGTCGTATAGTGTCTGCATTAACTAATGTAATGAACCTGTTTCAACAAAGGGGTTAACTTAATATTGCACAGAAAACAGAACTCCACCAGAGTCATCAATCACAGTTTGACATATGAATGATAAACATGTCCTGCCAGCCAGTGGTACCACTATCAGGCTTTATAGCATGTAGTATCTAATGTCCATAGTGATAATTAACTCATTTCAATAACACACGTGGTCTATGGGATATGTTCTCTTCAAATTCCCAGCAGTAATTACTTGAATTATAAAGGATCATAACTCTTTTAAAATATATTGGATCAAACCCATATTAAAACTTGATCTGTATTTAGGGGTGATAAATTCATATACCAAATTTGGTGTTGATCAGATGATAAATGTTTTGAGTCATAGCAGCTTGAGTGAATTCTAAGTAAACATAAGAGTGAAAAGGGTTAATTAAACAATACCAAGAACGTGCTAAGAAAAACCTAGGTAAGAAATATGAGGCAGATCAGAATAAATATGTTCAACTTATTGCATTGGATAGCATGTGTGTAAAGGGTTAATTATTTTTCTAAACTGATCAACTAATCAAATACCAAAAACTATACAGGTGAGGGGTGTGTCATCATAAACCTACATATCAAATATGAACACAATCAGACAATAAATACTTTGGTTTATATAGCATCGGATTTTTTTCTTCGAAAAAAAGGTCATAACTCCTTTAAAATAAATCGGATCAAATCCATATTCGAACCTTGATCTGTATTTTAGGCTGTGAAACTCACATACGATATTTAGTTCCGATCAGATAACCGAGAGGCCGATCATGATCGGCAGATGTTTAACCCATACCAGAGTGATAACGATTAGCTATAACTGATAATTTATCAAAGATATGATCACAGGTATCCATATATCAGCACCATCTTGAATTCAATAGCTCAAATAATTTGTCTTAAGAAGGGGTTAAAGTATTTGTGGTTGCGGACGGGGGTGTTTTAAATCTGATAACTCGATCCTTATTCACCCAAGGACCTCTCTATGTGAGATCCAATGGTTTAGTTATTTCTGAGGATATGTTTATAAGTTGAAGTTAGCTCATTGGAAGCAAAACTATTACATATCTATTTCTGCCACTTTTGACCTAACAGCTATTCAAATCTCATTCACTTCTAAAGAAAAATTATAATTATTTGATAAGCCAGACTGCTTAGAACAACATGTGGGATTCCATCTCATATTTAATTTTAACTTTAATGATCCCCCCCCCCCACATTCTTCCCAGTTGTTATTTGTTTATCAAACATGTCAAAATGCATGTAGTTTATACAATACAAAAGTGTTATCTATATAATGTTATACAGCCATTATATGGTGCGGATGCTGGCCACTATGACCCCTAATTCGAAGATTACCATAGTTAATATAAAGGAAAGTATTAGTAGCACTAAATCAAATGGTTTCAAGACATAACAATATTTTACAAGTAGTTTGCAGACTAAAACACATAACCTTCACTGTTAATCTTTTAAGCACTCTATGGTCCCCAAAATTCAGTCAACCATGACAATATGAACAGATGGGAAAATAAGGTTCCTGGCAATATTAACAACATCTGCCATATTGATTTTAAAAATAATGCATCACCTATAATCTGTAAGCATATTCAATTAGTGTCTTATTGAGTGTTCATTAACTAATTAACCTGATTCAACAAGAGGGTTCATTTAATATGTTTCTGCATAATTCAAACAATAATGTACATTTATCTGCTTGTAACCAATTGCATATAAAGATTACATTGGCTATTAGCCATTGTTTTAATGTAATATCGAAAGAATGTGTCTGAAGGGTTAATATATTTTTCAAAAATCAATTATTCAATCGAGACCACAATCCATAAGTGAATAGTGTGAAGATAACCCAAGATAAGACATATGAGGAAGAGCCCATGTGCATTATAGCATGAGTCAGTTGGAAACTTGGAAAGGGTTAATTATTTTCTAAGCATATCAATGGAATATAGAAGACAATTATGTAGGTCAGGGGTCCATTATCAGACAGCCTGTAATGAAATTTCAAAATAGGATAAACAAGAGTCTCATGTCATTTATCAAATTTGACAATTGGCCAGCCATCAGTACTGCTTATCTTGGTATCCATCTAACCCTGGCCATAGCTCTATAGCAGCTATATATATAGCTCTATATGTCATTACTCATTTCATTTCATGTGCTATTTTCTGTCTCAGCAAAAGGGAATGTTACCATTATATTTCTAATAGAGTTGTCCACCACTCCACCATATAGTTTTAACCAGTGTATTACATATATTTACATACTAAGTGTTGTCATCACTAAATCCAGCATTCTGATTGGTCAGCGCCCACGTGGCTAGTTGCAGTTATTTCTCGGTGAATGGCAATGGGAAAAATGTGTCTTTACAGACCAAAATTGGGAATTTTCCATGTTTAGAAAAATTCAATTAATCACTGTTACACACAAGTAAATAGTACTAATACCGTAATTTTCGGTGTATAACGCTACTTAAACACAGGTAACTCAAAGATGGAGTAAAATCCCAGCCCATTGGGGTCCATTTCTCAGCCTCAGGTAAGTTGAAAATTCACAGATAACAACGGAAGGATTCAAGCCATCCACCAAACTTCAACGGAAAAACGGTAATAATAGTGCGGGGGGGGGGGGGGGGGGGGGGGGGGGGGGGATTCCAGCAAATGTTTATAAAATTAACAGTGAGGACAGCTGGTAAGGACGTGAAATTTTTATATTTTATACATAACTCGGCAAGCTTTTTCTTGTGTATTCCGGTAACCACATGGTGCGTCCCCCCTAATAATGAGATAATCCTGCTGAAAACGTGCGCAAACGTCATGGATACACGGCTTAATCGTAAACCGATGAGTCCACTTTTAACAGAATGCGGGGGGATGTGTATTCTGGAAGAACATGGTGCGTCCCCCTGATGAGATAATCCTAGCAACCACGTGCGCGAAAGTAATATATACTGGCTTACAAGTCGGATGCGGCCACTTTCAAATAAATGCGGGGAGGTAAACACCTGGCTCGCCCTGCTATGTTTATTTGTGGGAATTCCTCTCAAGCGAGTGACGTATTTACTATAATAACTGTCAAACTTTGATAATTATTCAATAAACCCGATGATATTATATACCTGCCTGCAATTGGGAATTTGGTGGTTGAAAATTGGGAATAAAGGTGCCTTTTTCCCATTGGGAATGGGGCCGTTTACCGGACCCTGAGGACACCTAAAAAAATCCCTGGGTCATAACTTGTATGTAAAACCCTTTGGGTTTTACACAAGTTATGTCCACTTACCTCACGGTTACATCTCCATAAAAACAGTCCACATGACAGTTAATCCTTATGTAACTACATTATCAGTTACTTGAATTATAAAGGGCCATAACTCTGTTAAAATATATCGGATCAAACCCAAATTTGAACTTGATATGTAATTTGGGGTGAGGACCACATGTACCAAATTTGGTGTTGATCAGATAAAAAATGTTATAGTCATAGCAGCTTGCGTGAGTTCTAAGTAAACATAAGAATAACGAGAGGCCGATCGTTCGGCAGATGTTTAACCC
>CP136068.1:5548553-5630427 GCA_032622095.1 Siphonodentalium dalli
TGATGGGAGACTGGCATACATAACAGAATGCATTGGTACAGAGTTTTCACAAAATTTCAGGAAGCTCCAGTCATGGAAGGGTTCGATGATAGAAGCGTTTCCATACAGGTGTCTTTGACTCATGCATGTATCTATCATTTTATACCCCGGCAACTATATAAAATGTGGCTTATTTTTTAATTTATATTTTTACTCGTTTTAATGACATCCATACATATTGCGCGTTTAGGTCTGCAGTTGTTTGGTAAATTCCGCCATTTTCAATGATGATGTGCTACGGCATCTTCCCTCCCCTGGGGGGAGATAAACTGGGGTAACCCCCAGACCTTTCCATGAGGAAAACACAGCAAGAGCAGTTATTGGCTCCCGCAACGCAGAAGACGGGTGCAAATACGGCACCCACACTAAAACTGCAAAAGGCGTCTTTGCTCAAACAAAAAGTTACAGTAGACTAGACTATGTCTAGTTACACTGCAATAGGCCATAGTCAACAGAGATGGTAAAGATGTAAATAAACCTTAAAATAGTTAAATAAAATAGTTCAATATTGAAACAACAATTACAGTCGCCATTAGAATTTTGTGAAGAGGGATGGGGTGCGAATTTTAAGCACCTGTGAATTGAAAAGTACAATTGCTACGTGTGCGAGAGCAATCACTACCACAGCATCTCATGGCCAGTTAAGTCAGTCTCATTTTATCTTTCAATATGAATATGCGACTAAGTAAAAACTATCAATGGCATCAAGGAAGCATGTTTTTTTCTGTGAAAGAGTCAATATTTAAAGTTTGGAGAATTTTCAATGAAAATTACCTTGTTTATCTTCCCCTCCCGCCTGAAATTTACCTCAACAGTTAGTCTAATTTTATCATTCATATGACTATGCGACTAAAAAAACTATTGTTGGCGACAAGGAAGCATGTATATTCTATTAAAGAGGTGCAGAGAATTTTCATTGAAAATTACTTAGTTGATCTCCCCCCTCCACCCTCATGAATTTTTCTTACCTTAACATGTAGTGGCAGGTTTTTCTTCGGAAAAACCCATGTTTTTCTTCGGAAGAGGTAGATCATGCCATGACTCTTTACTCTGTCTAATGCCCGTAGAGATCATATTCCACTAATACGAAACCTTTGAACTTTTTGAAGTTTTGACAGGGGATATTATAAAGTCTAACAATAACGCGGGGAATATATTTCTCAGCTATTATCTGTTCCTTAATAATGTACAAGTTTCACAATGGGTGAATGTCCCAACTCAAAATTGCATGTTTTTCTATGACCTTTGTGACCCGATATCACAATAAACATTGAATTATTTACCCAGTAGAAATGCTATAATTGTCAGCAAAGCAAAGAAAAATCTCTCAAAAAATCCGCTTTCAAACATGAAATTTCGAGTTGGGACCATCACCTACAGTAAAGTGCATTAGTAAGGAACAGATAATAATTAAGAAATATATTCCCTGTATTATTTTTTCGACTTTATAAGGTTCCATGTCAAAACTTCAAAAAGTTCCAAGGTTTCGTACTGGTGGAATATGATCTCTACGGGTGTTAGCCAGAGTAGAGATTCATGGCATGATCTATGGCAGAAGCTACATGTAGGTAATTTTTAATGAAAATAAGATATTGTATTAAAAAAAAATTCAGGGGGTTGGGGTTGGCAAGACTTCTATTATTGGCCTTTTTACAGAAAATACATGTTCCTTGTTGCCAATGAGGGGGGGATAGGGGATAAACTAGGAAATTTTCAATGAAAATTCTCCAAACTATAATTATTGCCTCTTTCACTGAAAATACATTGCCTATTTCACAGAATATACATGCTTCCTTGTTGCCAATGATACTTTTTCTTAGTCGCAAAGTCATATTGAATGATAAAATGAGACTAACTGGCTGTTGGATGTTGAGGCAAAAACAAATTCAGATTGGGGGGGGGGGGGCTGGATGGAACCCAAAATAAAATTTGCCTCCTTGACAAAGAACACTTGCTTTCTTGTCACCAATGATAGGTTTTTTCTTAGTCGCATAGTCATATTGAATGATAAAATTAGTCTATCTGCCCATTAGTTGTTGAGGTATTAAAGAACAAATTCAGACGGGGGTTGTGGGGAGGATGCGCAGGCGGGAGATAAACTTTTACAACAGTATAGAACAAAAACACTGGAAGCAAAGCAATTTTCGGTCTAGATCTGTTTTAGACGGTGATTGTGTATCGCTTCACCGTGCAGTCATTTTCAATAAAAATACATGAATAATTAAAAAACCCTGAATTCAACAGATGCCTATGAGTAACCACAGAAAATTCAGCTTTATAATTTCTTCATTCAGTGTTTATTTTTTCCTGATTATGTTGTTTGATATGCAAGAGCCTTTTGAATAAATAAACACTGAATGAAGAAACTCTAAACTCTATGTTATTGTCAAGTTTGTACGCTGTGTTATGTAAACAAAATCCAGGTTCTGTAACATTTTTGGCTTTTTGTTTACATAAGAAAAGTATATGAACTTGACCATAACATACTAAATATGATCAGTTATGAGAAAAAAATTTGTCAATATTTTAATTATTCTTTTTTGTTATTAGAGCGGGCTGTAAAAGGCAATAATTGAAGGGCCGAGAATTTTGATTGAAAATTACCAAAATTACCAAGTTCGTTATACCCCCCCCATGAATATTTCTTACGTTGACATGTAGGCGTGGCAGTTATCATTCAGTAAGACTTAGAAAAAAATATCATTGGTGAGAAGGAAACATGTATTTTCTTCAGCAGAGACATTACAGTTCAGAATTTTGTGTGCGGAAAATTTGCTTAGTGTATCTAGCCTGAACCCCCCCCCCCCCCCCCCCCCCCCCCCCACCCCCCCCCCCCCCCCCCCCCCCCCCCCGGGTCTCAATTTTGATTTATATCAACATATAATGGCAAGAGATAAGCTAGGTAATTTTCTATGAAAATTCTCTGAACTTCAATTATTGCCTATTCCTAATTCTGAACTGTAATGCCCCCTGCCAAAGAAAAAACATGCTTCCTTGCCAGCAATGATAGAACTAAGTCATATAGTCATATTGAATGATAAAAATTAAACAAACTGGCCACAGCATTTAAAGTAAGACAAATTCAGGCAGGTGGGGGGATAACCTAGGTTATCTTCCCCACTGGGGGAGGAGGGGGGAAATGTGCAGATCGGGAGAGATAAACTCTGTTACAATGGTACAGAATGAAGATGCTGGAAGCAAGCAAAGCAATTTTCGGTCTAGTTCTGTTTTAGACTGTGATTGTATATCGCTTCACAGAAAATGCAGCTTTAGAGTTTCTTCATTCCGTGTTTTTTTCTTCCTGATTTAATATGTTGTTTGATAAGCAACAGGATTTGAAAAAAATAACTACTGAATGAAGGAAACTCTAAAGTAGCATTCAGAAGAGAACGTTGTGTTGAAATTGGATAAATAGACAATAATACCAAGGTGTTCAGACAGATGTAATGCCTCTGTTAACACACACACAACAGATTCTATTTTCAATGCAACAAACCATAACACATACATATATGGCACGAGTCACGACGTTTCTTGTTTTCAATCGATAAACATGGCGCCTGTCTTCGAAGCGAAGGGAAATCAACTTGTATTTATGTCAATAAAGTGTTAGATGTTTGGATTTGACATTATCATACAATTAATTTATTACAGATATATTGATATGGAATTTTTCCAAAAGTGACTGTCAAACTTATTAGCTGCAATAATATTATTATGGCATGGATGTCCTTTTCGGAGGGTAGTCACATCTGTTAGAACTGACATAAATAGTATGTTACATGTACTGTCAAGTTTGTAAGCTGTGTTATGTAAACAAAAACTAGGTTCGGTAACATTTTTGGCTTTTGTTTACATAAAAAAAGTGTATGAACTTGACGATAACATTCTATTTACGTGATATTTATGATTGGTATAAGAACAAAATATGTCAATATTTTAATATTCTTTCTGTTTATGGTGGTTTTAGCGGATGTGACTATTTTAACAACAATACCCACCACGAAGGCCATGCATGCCTTTAATCGGAAGCTCTGAGTTATAATGCAAAGTAAGCGCTTGTGTGAACGGCTTAATGCAGACAAAGGATCGTGTCAAAGCAACATGTACAGATTACAGACTGAGGCAACGGACACATCTGAACACTCCTTTTATACCACCTTTTATAATAGCTTAAAGTTTTTTAGAGATTTCACCTCTAAATTTTAATCAAATACAGCAAACCCACTTTGTTTTTGCCACTTTTGGAACTTTATTAATAACTGCCAAAAATTATCAACATGCATCTGCCTAAGATAATTTTTGATGAACAATAGGTTGACCAAAAATTTTCAGAGGGCAATTAATAATTTTTATGGTTTTATGTTACTCACTTTTAAATCTCACCAAAAATAGTAAATTGGCAAAACTTTGATTTAGTTTGGAATAGTTTTCACTAGAATAAAAAAATAATAATTGGGATTTCCATGCAATCTTCAGAGCAAAAGTTAGAGTTGCAATTGTTTCCAGGTGTGACTGTATGTCATATAGGAATTAAGAGGGATGTAAAGTGCAACAACAAAGGAGGCTTAACAGTTAACTGACGATTGGGCTAGGTAGTAAATTATAATTTTTTGCTATAAATAAATTAAAAAAAAAAAATTCTGGAGACCTGTACAGAAGTTGACATTCTTTTGAAAAATCATTATAAAATATATACCAGTTCCGAGCCAGATAAATATGTACTAGTATTGTTTTTAAAAATAGGGGAAGTGTTGTAATTCCATTTAGAAGAAAATGATCAACAATTAATTTATAGCAAGAATTAATAATTTACTGCCCTCCCCCATCCCGACCCACCAGTTAAATGCTACAACTGTTTAGGCAAAAGTTCTTCAAATTGGTATCATATCATATAATTAAAAAATTATAATCTGGTAAACAAAAACCAATGTGCTGATAAAATATCTGTTGATTTCTTGATAAAAAATTTGACTTATTTAAAAACTAATGGAAACGTTTCTCTGTTGGCTCAATTTCCTCATTAATTACAAGAAAATAAAGGTATAAATAGCTTAACAAATATTATAAAAACAAATTATGTCCCGCTTGTATACCAGCTGCCCCTAATTTGTTCTCACATATAACCCCGACCACAAATTTTCTTTTCTTTGGCCTTAACACAGTCTGCAGTGGATACAATCCGATTCAGTCTCTGAAGTCCGGTTCAGAATTATTATTATCTGGTTCGATAGCACAAAATACATTAAAGACACGTTTAAAGACATATTATGCACTTGTTTGGGTGCGTGAAACTGATCAGTTAGTATCCAGTCGCTATGCCAACTAGAGGAATATAGCATTCTACTAACATCACCAAAAATCTCATGCAAATCAACCATGCCACTCCATAGAAAACATCGTCTGAACTACGCTCAATTGTAAATATTTACTATGACGCATCTATCGCCGGTAAACTAACGAAAATGATTTCACCATCGAGAGTCACTGGATTTAATTATTATATAAGAATGACGGCGTGTGTTGTCAATTTGGATATAATATTTGTAAAAACAAGGAGTCGCAGACGGCGGTATCCCCCGCCGAAATGTGCAGTTAGGGAAGTGCATTCTCAATAATGTTTGCGTTCTCCACCGAAGTGTGCAGTTGGAGGAAGTGCATTCTCAACAAGAGGTGGAATTTTGTCAAAAAGCCTGCATTGCGAACTCATTTTAAGACTGACATTTGTGGAAATTAGCCATGTGACATCCATTTGCACTAAAAATAATAAACAAAGTCCAATAACTCTGCTGAAAATATCCGGCCGGACCTGGTTTGCAAACTCATTCTAGATACTGGTCATGTGAACTCATATACCAAAAATCTTTGAAATCCGTTGACATTTGTGGAAATGAGCCCTGTTACGTCGTCCATTTGCACACACAAAATAAACAAAGTGCAATAACTCTGCTGAAAATATCTGGCTGGACCTGGCTTACGAACTCATTCTAGGTAATGGTCAGGTGAACTCAAATACCAAAGATCTTTAAAATCCGTTGAGACTTGTGGAAATGAGCCCTGTGACGTCGTCTATTTGGTAAATTCGACAAAATAATAAACAAAGTCCAATAACTCCGGTAAAAATATCTGGCTGGACCTGGCTTGCAAACTCATTCTAGGTAATGGTCAGGTGAACTCATATACCAAAAATCCGACGGACGGAACCCATTCCTATATCCCCCGCAAATTTTCAATTTGGCATGGGATAATTACTACTTTGAACGAGATTATTCTCCATTTATATTTGATCACCCTACCGGAGTGTTTCACATCACTTTAAGCATAAAGATGATAAAATAAGTTACTAAATTCGATTTTTTGTTATTCGGTTAGAATGTTTTTTCAAGACATGAGCACAACATTGATCGGAATACAAAACAATTTGGCAATAGATGTAGAATTAACAAGAGGTGTGCACTCGAGTGCTAGCATACCCCCACCGTGTCAAATTCAACCGGCATTATCCGTAAACTCAACCAAAAAGATTTTTAACTTTAAAGAAATATTCGGACTAATAATATCGATATGGTGTCACAAGAAGCTTGTACAGAAAAAATTATTGAAATCGGTTCATATTTGTTAAAGTTATTAAGTCAGACAGAATTTTCTAAGTCAAAATAAGTCGAAAATGAGGTGTAATATTACGAAAAATAGTCTGAGCCAATCCCTAGCCGCATCATGTAGAGGGTATTGTGAGAAACATGTATACCAAAAATTATTGAAATCGGTTCATATTTGTTAAAGTTATTAAGTCGGACAGAATTTTCTAAGTCAAAATAAGTCGAAAAAAAGGCGTAACTTGAAAAAGAAAAGTCGGACCGAACCGCAATTAGCATCACGCGGAGAGACTGTCCTAAGGAGATTGCATACAAAAAATTATTGAAATCGGTTCATAGTTGTTCGAGTTATGAGGTCGGATGGACGGACGGACGAAGAAAGCGTGACGGACGGACGGACAGACGCAGTCAATCCAGAATACCCCCCATTTTCTTCGAAAGTGGGGGTATAATTAAGCTTTTGCAGTTTTACTGGGTGCATCAGAAATTCAGGATACGGTGAAAAATTATTGTCTCGCATTCAATGATATATGATTTAAATCTAAATATGAATCCCATAAACATGAAGGATTCACAATAAATAACTCGGTAAGTGTGTGCTGATTGTGTACCGTATGCAGGGCATTTTTGATAGCGTGCACGTAACTCAACAAATATATAACTATGATACATGTATAGATACCAACACTCTTATAACTAGTAATCAATAGAACACCAACTCATTTATCACTTAAAGTGATGTGAAACACTCTGGTAGGGTGATCAAAAGAAATTGAGAATAATCTTGCTCAAAGTAGTTATTTTTTATGAATATAAATTCAAATTGACAACACAAACAGTCATTCTTATATATTAATTAAATGCAATGACTCTCGATGGCGAAATCCAGATTGAGATGTAAATATTTACAAATGAGCGTAGTTCAGACAATGTTTGCTATGGAGTGGTACATTCAATTTCTATGAAATGTTCAGCGAGAATGCTACATTCCCAGGTTTGGATAGCGCTTGAGTACTAGCTTATCAATTTCACGCACCAAACAAGTCCATAATACGTCTTTAAATTTTTTTTGGCTACAAAACATTGAACCGGACATTGAAAGTGGAACCAGATTGTATCGATTGCAGCGTAGGCTTAGGGATATTCCTATTTCAGTTCCCAGATAATTTTTTACATAACTTTTGCTCGGTTTGCTTACATTTGAATCATACTGTCACTTTGAGAGGTTAATTGAGTTCTTATATATGTAAACATTGTGATAAAATATATTTTCACATTACATTACTACTGAAATTGACATCTCTTGTGAAGTTCAGAACAAAGATATTTTCTTGAGAATAAACCGGTTTACAGACACAATTGTGACATTTTAATAATTACAGTTTATATTCAGGAGTTTATGTGAGTGGACAACGATGCTAAACCCTGATATAGAATGACATATACACAGGACTTTAACATAAACCAGCATTATCCAAAACAATTTCCCTACTTGCATACGTCAAAGGAAACTTACACTTGACATGCAATATGAGATATAAACTATACCTACAAGTCAAAACGAATATAAATTTGCTGAGAAATGGCCAAAGTAATATAAATAAAAGGTCGCAGACCACATGTCCCCCGACTCGAGTGGTAAACTTCATGATTGGATTTGTTAGAAGAATACTATTTGCAACAATGTTATACAGTATATAGATGTTGCAAACCACCGCAAAATTTCTTCGCAAAATTTCTTGGACAAAACAACCCGATGAACAAACGCAGCAAACGCGAAAACATGATATTTTTGTATTAGCTATATATATGTTGCAAATCACCAACATGTTAGGAACAATATCCCAGAGTTTCAAATCTCTACATTTAAAACTGTAGGAGGAGTTGATTACACCATGAAGGTACCCAATCTCATCCAAAAGGCAAAAATGTTCCAAATTTTCTAAGTCGAAAACCCCCCCAAAAATATGGAAAAAATTATATTTTTTATTAGCTATATAGATGTTGCAAATCACCTACATGTTAGGAACAATATCCCAGAGTTTCAAATCTCTACGTTTAAAATTGTAGGAGGAGTTGATTACACCATGAAGGTACCCAATCTCGGACGGACGGACACACGGCTCGACGGACGGACGGACGAGGGTCATTTCTATAGTCCTCCGACGGAAACGTCGGGGGACAATTATATTTTCATATGGACGATGCTAAATCTATCCATAAAATTCATGCAGTCATGAATAAAATCAGTCATAAAGTTCTGTAATGTTGTCATCCTAAATTCTAGGGATGGTCTATAAGAGCAGTGATGCACTAGAGGGGGGTGGGCAGTGGAGCACATTACAAGCCTATGTGGCAGAAACAGTAATCCCGAAATAAAATGGTATCACATCAAAGATGAATGCTTATTTTGTAACAATTAGCATGTTATGTTCAATTACTTAGTTTTACGTTATATCGTTATGTAATTCAAGGTCCCATCGATACAATGATGAACATCATATTTACAATAATACAGGAAATATGTTTATCTTTCAATATACACACTGGTGGAAAATCTTTTATCTATTTCAGTTAATTTTTTTCCTCGCAAGAAGCAGGACCCACCCCAAGATATATATTGTGTTATACAAAACAATTATTGGATACATATTGAAATTGGGAACCCCCTACTCTTGATTAATGCTATATATTAACACAGTTTATAAGCCTGAACATTTAAAATCATTGGTACTTGAAAAATGATGTCGTCAACAACTAAATTCTATATTTAGCACGCAAAGTAGCAGTTCCGGCACGCAAAATTTTTAGGTGCAGATCAGGCCATTTGATTTCGCAATGTGAAAAGAGCTTAATTCAGATTTTTGGCTTCGGCAACCCTTTGCCATGGTCAAGTTTGCTGAATGATTTACCCAATTATAGGGCTGTATAAAATATCAATAATTATGTATGTTTATAAAATCACACTCCCTTTATTTTCACACAATGTGAACCTGCATGTCTGAATCAGTTTATTTTGTCATACGGTTTACACGAACGTTTCCAAGGTTCATAAACTAATAACTGAAGTTGACACTTCATAAAAAGCTATGAACCACCTACATCATTTCCAGTCAATCATTTGCCCTTGCTCGCTGCTTTTTGTCATTGGGAGACAATTGGAATTTGAACAATATGTTACTTACAATTGTTTTGGTAGTTTTGAAAAGATGTTTGTTATATAATGTTTTATTACAATGGAATGGTATATGATTATAAGGAATGACTTGAATATCGATTGGGCTCATTTGTTTTGACTGGCAGACTAATTAAAAAAGTTTGTGTGAATCTCTTTGTTTAATTATCTAGCGATCAAAAACCCAATGACCCAATCGACATTCAAGTCATTTCTTAAATAATTACAACTACTCTCGATTTGATTGAATTAAAAATGTATGCATTTGATTGGTTAAGAGGCTAGGGCATGATCTGATCAATCATTGTACTATATATGTTGCAGTGGATGAGTCAACTCGTGTAGTGATACTTGAAAAACAATGGGCGAGTCTAACTTCCGGCATGACGTCACAGAATTTGAGAAAGCGCAGAACGAAAATTCCGGCGGAAACGCAGTGAGAAAAAAAACTACTCAATAACTCAATGCTAGAAACATTTGACAAAGTAGTTGACAATTATATTATGTGTTTCTGTTCCTTAAATGCACGGGCGGCGTTCGTTGCAGAAATATTTATATTTATTCAAATCGCCATCAACAGAAGGAACACCAAAATATATACAGTTCCGCTCATATGCCAAACATAATCAGCGCATAAATAGTATATTGTCGTCAAGACGTATGATTGTGTATGTAAACAAGAGCCTGCTCGTGTTACAGAAGTTGTGCTTCTGTTTACATAACACAGCGCAATTCTATTGGTTAATCACACACAAATGATATAAACGCTCTTTATTATTTCCATATCAGGAAACAGTAACAAATAACGCTCTTTATGTTTACCATATCCGGATTTAAACACAAGCCACGAAACGTAACTTGTTTTGCTTTTGTTTACATAACAAAGGGGAAACCATTGACAATAACATACTGTTTATGCCATATTTATGATTGGCATAAGAACAAAGTCTGTATATCTTACTATTCCTTCTGTTTATGGCGGTTTTTGATGGAGGTGAATATTTAACAGCATACCCACCGCCAACGCCGCCCGTATCTTTAAGGAAACTGAACTCTACATCTGTCATATCATTTCAGACAAGTTCATGATTGTGTAATGATTGACTGAACACTCAAAATTCGTGCCACGTTTTTCAGAAAAAGTCCATAACAATGTATAATTACTGCGAAAACAAATTAATCAGACTGATCAATGAATAATTTTATTGGGAATAAATAAAAGGTACATGTATCACCAAATTAGTACCCCAATAAAAAAAGTTCTGCTTCATACTAGTAATGTGCGTTTTTTAAATTTAAATTTCGGTAGTATGGTTTTGTAGAAAAGCCAGGTTTTGGATTTGATTATGGTTTTACTTAAAGAAACTAAATCCAATTTGATGGTCCACTAATCATCCGATTGTAACAACAACAAAATTTCATCAAAGGCCGCTTTAGTTATCAGAATCGATTAATTATAAAAAAAATAATGCTAGGCACTGTCAACTATATAGTATAAAATTTCCCAAAACGCGTTGTGTATCAACATTTTGTTCAACACAATTTGGTATCGAGAGTACATGTCGGTCGGCTTTTTCGGCAAACGTTCACTTTTTACCAGGCAACCAAAAATTATTTTTAAATCGATATCTAATAAATCTGAGTTTTGATGGGTGGGTTCCTCAACTCAAATCAAATATTTTTACCAAAGAAATAGTAATTTAGAGACGTTTAATCTGATTATACATCTTTAATACGCTAACTACATGTTTTGGAAAAGCGATGAGAGGGGTCAGAAAATTGAAACCGGAAGAATAGGTTTTATAGAATATATCAGTAATCAGTTGTGGTTTGGTTTTGAAACCGAAAAAAAAAACCCAGAGTAACTGTAAAACAGCACATCACTACTTCATACCAATGATAATGATGTATGGCACCGGTCACAAGAACATTAAATGAAACCAAGGTATTTGATTACATAAGGAGTGATAAATATAGCTGGAGATTGCTAACCAGTCAGGGGGGGGGGGGGGGGGGGGCATCACTTCAGATTCGACTGTCTGTGATGATAATTATTAAGACATTTTTAGGCCAACAAGAAGTATTTTCTTGATCATGGATAGTTTATTGAAGAGAATTGATATTGAGGTGTATTTATTTCCTGAATATTTCGCTTGGTCATTGTGAATTTATTTTCTGAGATGGATTATTAGTCGATCGTTGAAAATTAAGGTTTTTTTTCGTTGTAATTATAAGCCATCAACATTGCTTTTCAATTGATCTATGAGCGCATAGATGTATCAGTAGAACAGCATAAAAGTATAATTCCACTTTGCAGAATATACAGTGTGTTGTTTATTTACTGATACAGTGATACGCTCATAGATAAATTGAAAAATTATGTTGATGGCATAAGATGATTCATGATGAGTCATCATAGCTATTCTTCCAAAGCAGTGTATATCCAACGCATAATAGCCATTCTTCCATTAGCAGTGTCTATTCCTGTCTTCCCGAGCTAGCTGTGCCCACTTCACTGACAGCTTAAATGAAAGTCCCACATGACGAGTCACACTTGTAGACAATGGTACAATATTTATGTCCTCTGTATCCTACACACATTCTGGTACTAAAAGTTCCAATGCCAACTCTGAAAAGAAATGCATAAAATTTTATTTTTAATAAAAAGTTAAATTTAGAACATAGTACATTATTTATCAGGTAAATCCAACACAGGATTATCAAAGTATTTTCTTAGACATGATCACATCAAGGATCTGCCCATTTCAACATTTTGGAATTATGCTATTTTTCACAGCTGTTTGTCATTATAAATTTATGAAATTTTTCATTATATTTATGCATGTTGACAGCCTATAGTTACAGGTAAGTATCATCACTCATATGATATAATATTGGGGTAAACAACGTTAAAGTTATTTTCGTGTGCGATCCCGACAAAGTATCGGCAGGGGTCGAGTTAATGTTTTTAATTTTTTTAGCATTTTGTAGCACTGGGTAGATTTTCAAAAGCTTTCCCTGCCAATACATGACTTTTCATTGTAAATTGGTTAGCAGAAATTGGAAATAGCATCGCATATTGTAATGCGAATCCAGTTAAATCGAGCCCTTAATGGTCATAAATACTATGGAGAGACTTCCAAATAGTTGGATGCAACAAGCTTCTGGAGCATGCGCAGTCTATTTTGCGGCCGATGATATCACAACTGAGCATGTGTATGAGGTTTTATGTGATACAGGCAGAGGTGTAACATTTTATATAATGTCACGGCTGAACAGTATTTCCAATTTAAAATATCGCGATAGTTTGAAATTATCACCGCGATATCATGGTATATCGTGCACAGTACTGTTTGTGCAAAAACATAGTTCTTTTTCTAAAATCGCGTATATTCAGATAACTTGTGTGTTTTACAATGACAACCACAGATAGGTTGTTAGATAAACCATATTAAGACGTAAAATGTCAGGCTTTTTATTATTGTCGTAGAACGAACAGGAAACCGTAACTGTGTTTATCAGAATGTCCCTGACTGTTATATTGTGATGGAACATTCCATTGAATCCAGTACTGTGCGCACATCGTACTTTCGCTTTCATTTTCATGTCGTCGTTGGAATTGGGTAGGAATTGAAAAGACTGGGCAGTCTTGGTCTGTCTGTCATATAAAGTTACCTGTATGTTGGACGACAGTTCAATGATATATATGTAATTTTAAAGTCATGTTCAATTTAAAATCTTTTCAGGGGGTGTCCACCTTGGGAAATTCCAACTGCACCCCCCCCCCCTGAATCAGAATCTGTTCGGGGGGGGGGGGGGTCCACCTTGGGAAATTCCAACTGCCCCCCCCCCCCCCCCTTGAATAAGAATCAGACCAAATACATGTTTTTGCATAATTCCATTTGCACCCACCCCCTTGCACCTCAGTGCTCTGGCGTAATATCCTATATATTCAAAAACCATGGTTCTATATATTCCCGGTATGAGACCATTAAGATATTTTTACCTGAAAAATTGCATAAATTCTAACATCTGGCGGTCCAACTCCAGACAAATGCACACGGCTACGGACAAGAGACCAGGACACACTGGGCTGTCCATGGTTGTTCGGCCGGGGTGGAAAATTTTGAAAACTATACAAGAAAATCGCTAATCCTAGCATCTAGACTGGCCTCAACTGAAGCGTTCCTATTGTGTTGGAAATTTCAATTGGGGGAGGGTCCGGGAGGGGTGCGTGAGAAATATTTTGGAATTTA
Source organism: Siphonodentalium dalli (assembly GCA_032622095.1). Taxonomy (NCBI): domain Eukaryota; kingdom Metazoa; phylum Mollusca; class Scaphopoda; order Gadilida; family Siphonodentaliidae; genus Siphonodentalium; species Siphonodentalium dalli. Next base: position 5,562,620 of record CP136068.1, read on the forward strand.
CAGCTGCATGTTACCGTTAAAATCTCGAGATTAACGGGGTCTTTACGTCGTGTTATATGATGCTGACAAGTTCATTTAATGACAAAAATTACGATTAGCCAATTTGGCTGGTTAAACAACACATGTGACGGCCCACGTCGGTTTCATTTGCGGCCCAACCACATATACCCCCCCTCCCCCCACAGCCTCCGGCCAATCAGGAATTTTCCCGGTCTCCCGATCGGCCAGTCCACCTCTGTGTGTGAGAATGTTTGATTGGTTATCGGTCAAAAATACATGACCTGTCGCAATTGAACTGCCGATATACAGAGAAGAAAATAATTTGGCCGGTGTAAGACAGTGTTGACGATTAATCAAAATGCCGTACAGCCCAATAATCATGTATGGGGTTTGGTGCCATAGAATGGAATTTCAATAGTATTTTGACATGTCATGTTTAGTTTGACCCCAATCTCTGCGCATAGCGGATGGTCGGGTGGACACACAGGGGATCCACAGCTGTATTCATACTCGGACAATAAGTATGCAAGCAGTAGTCGTCAAGAGAAAAAATCACTCCCATCATAGCATTATTGCAAGAAACATACTCAGTGTTAACAGTACACGATCCGCGGGCATTGCATATCGGTGCTTTCCATTATTTATTTTTTTGTCAACCGAGAAAAATAATTATGGGTCACAAAAGAAAATAAGGTCATTTGGATTATTAAAGGTTTAAAATCTTCTGTATTTCACAAAAATAAACAAATATTTCGCAAAAATAAACGATATATGGTATAGAGTTTCAGACTGACTTGCTTCCAAGTTCCATGTTGCCACCCTGTACCGGTACTATTATTCCGCTCTGTACTCTTATTAATTTATCAGATTCAGACCCCGAAATTAGGAAAAAAAATTAATGGCAAATTTAATGCTGTGGCATGTTAGCAGGTCCAGCACTTACCCCAATTGCTGTATATTTACGTTTATGCATGTAAACCTCTATGGGACAATGATTTTGTTATGAAAGATGTTGACCTATTTTTTGTCAAATCAGCTTTTTATTGATAAAACCAACTGTGTAACTAATTAAAAATAAAATGTCCCCCAACGGTTTGAAGGATTTATGGGTTCCAGATCACTATAGTACAAACTGTCTTTAACCCTTTGAACCCTGTAAAAAATAGCCTATGCTCGAGCATGCGCATATAGCCCTACTAGTACCTGATACTAGTGGGTAATTCCATATACACGCCTGGCTGCCGCCGACCTGTTTTTGGGCCCATTAAATTATATTTTAGTTGGTTTGTCGTGCATCAGTATGCTATAAACCATTTATTTCTCATTGCGCTATTGTGTGTATGTGCAAATAAATCAAATTGATATATGATAGACCCTTCCCCATATGTGGAATAACACTGATTAATAAATGTGAGGGTACTAGTACTTTAATCTGAAAATATTTGTTTAAATTATGTCTGTTCTACAAACATGTGGAACATGACACTATATGCCATAAATTTAGCATCACAGTTCGCTTAAAATATTGTGTGTTCTTTGTAGATTATATGATATATGCATGCGCATATATTCTACCCAATAATAGCAATCAACCAGTCCATACACACCTTGGGCAACGCCGACATATCTGGGTGCCATTTAAATATAAATCAGTGGGTCTGATGCGGGTTATACTATATTTAAATTTGCTATCAACTCATGTCATCGCTGCACTGAACTGTCGGTGTTACTGGATGTAGTCATAGTTCATTTGCACTGAAATATCGGTGTTACGGATTCAAAGGGTTAATGTGTCAAGAAAAAAATAACATGTCAAGTTTATTGGCAGTTGAAAAAAACTTCTGCCAATAACTTGACGATAAGGCCCACACAAGGCCCAAAATGTCGGACAAACCTGGTTTTCGAACTCGTCCAAGATATTGTTGCAAGAGACTCATATATCAAATATGGTTTGAATCAGTTAATATTTTATTCAGTTATCGTGCTAACGGTGTAAAAAATGCTAAAAATAGACAAACTAAGACCCATAACTCCGGAAAAAAATTTCGGACAAACCTGGTTTTCGAACTCGTCTGATATATTTTTGCAAGAGTCTCATATTGGTTAACGGTGAAAAACTAAAAAAAAAGTCATCAAAGATGGATAACTCTTGTCAAAAAGTTCGGACGTGACCCATTTTCTACAGGCAGTAAATAGTCGTTGGGAGCAACTCACATACCAAATTTTTTTTGAATCCATTAACAAATGTCAAAGTTATAAGGCATTCTTTAGGTCCGTCCGCCCGCCGCCCGCCAACCGTCCCTCGTCAAACCATATCGACTAATAAAAGGTCGCTGACCAAAATGTCCCCTAATGGTTTGAAGGATTTATGGGTTTCAAATGCCAATACTACATTCTGTCTTTAAATGTGTAAAAGTGTCGAGAAAGGGCCAATATATAAACTCGAAAATAAAAAAACATAAAAAAATAAGTCAAAAATTGCAATAACTCTGCCAAAATTACTCAAAAGTCGCAGGTGAGCAGGTTCTCATTCTGGTTGACATCGGTGAAGTTTTTAAAAAATTGACTGGAAAATGATGGAATACAGGCTCGGACAAAGTTCTGGATGGACACACGGAGGGCTAGACACAAGGACAAGGGTCATTACTATATAGTCCTCCAATGGAATGTCGGAGGACAAAAATATGTCCTACCTGTTTTAAGCCAATCAATTATCAGTCTGTCCTTAACTGCTGTCTCTATCTGAAGATGATGTTAAGTACATCTTCAAAATCTGTAAATTAAGATATAACCACATTTTACCATATATTCAGGTCAGCTAACATATACATATATTAAATTATTGGCTTTGACGCATAAAATTTCACCTTTCCTAATGTGCTTTGCCTCTAATTACATGTATGATTATATATGTGCACACTAAGCATATACCTCTATATAGAACTAAACAACCTATTGCAGAAATTTCGTTCAAAACTGAGGTGATATGTGCAGATTCTATTAATTAGTATATAGGTGGATAGATGTATATACACCAATGGGCATATATAAGTTATAATGCCGATTGGACTCATGGAGTATATACAGCAAATGGGGAAATTGCTCCAAGTGATAATGAGATCAAATTTTTCCAAAACGGCATTTCTCTAGCTGCAATACGTAACTTTGTTAAAAGTTACGATGGTCCTGTAACTATCTAGATAGAGCCAAGGAAACCTTATTTTTAACAGAAACAAGAACTTTCCCAGATATCCTGTCTGTGAAAAAGCGCTGCGATCCAGACAAATTTATAGTGCCCTAGTACTGTATATGAAAATGAGAGATTGGTATATAAACAGTAATATATCAACTTGTCAAGTGAGAATAATGATGAACTAATATAAGCAAATGTGGAATACTACTAGTAGTATATGCATTAGAATTAATTAACCCTTTCATAACAGGAGAATCGCTGGTGCAGCAGTAAACATCCAATGCCAGTGCATTCTCCTATATATATACCAGTTTACCATAGGGAGCCATGCATATTTAAGAGAATGCAAGGTCAAGGTAAATATTGATAGGCCAGTGTATTCTCTTACATATGTGAGGCTCCCAATGGGAGACTCGCTTATTTAAGAGAATGAATTGGCACAGGGTTTTTCGCTAAATTTTAGGAAACTCCAGTCATGAAAGGGTTAAGCAAGTACCTTACTCCTATTTAAATTCACGCAGTACTACCCATCGGCGGCGATGAGCGAACATAATAATACGATTTGTGAGTTTATACCAAACAATCAGAAAAATAAGAGGGCTATTTTAGATAGTTATTTGACAATTATATTTACATGTGGGCAACCAATCGAAACACATGTACATGTAAAGCGTCAAATCATGGTTTGATCTTTGACGTTGATAACTTGCAATGCTTCTAAGAAATATATATTTAATTGTATCAAAAGCAATAAAGTGAATCGCGAAATGTATTGATCATATTGTGGGTTTGTATTGTGAAAGATATTACAGAAGCTGCGAAACAATAGCACTAAACTGTTTGAATGATTTGTTCAATGAACGGCCACTTACAACTATCTAGAGACTTCAGGGACGGTACCCTCCCCTATATTCAGCAACCAGATGATCTCCAGTATATGTTTCATCACTGAAGTAGAGCACCTTGTACATGAACATGTAGCTGGATTGGAGATTGCTGTCTTGACCCTTCACACTTGCCCTCATGCCAGTTTGTTCCTCCTACAAAAGAGATCATAATTGATGTATTGCAATAATAACATCTTACGTGTACCGTTAACTGTTGTCGAGAGCTTTCCGATGAATGACAACAAGCCATATTTCCGACTAAATCCTGAAAAGTTACTGTTACCCATAATTCTGCTGTGGTTAAGGAGACAATTACTTTGGGCATAACTGTATATAATGCAAATCAATCCATATAGACAATCGCATGGAAAATCAAGTTTCTAATTACTAGTATGGCTATTAATATAATGAATATACTAGTATGGGTTATTCTTAGCTAATAGTATATCATTGTATGTCGTATTAGAGCTGACTCTGAAATAGTATGGAATCTGAAGAGGTTTGCCGAACGGTGCTTGCCAGTGAGTTTGAGTGGGACTGAATATTTTGTAGGGGTGCGAGATATCGCCGGTGCACAGGTGTATCGCGAATCAGAGTTCTACGATACACGCACCGGTTCCATAGCCAAAAAATCGCGCATCGCGATACACAATTCTGTTCATCTATTACCGTTGTCCATTATTCGTTCTTTAAAATTGCTATATTAACGCTGGAGAATAAGAATTAAATACAACGGCATGCAAGAAGCATGATCAAGTCGTTCTACTTCAAAGCGCCGATTAAATAGGTCAGCCACCTGTTCGTCGGTCATGCGCGTGGGCATTGTTGTTTTTGTGTAAAGTTTGATATACCATTGTCACCGTTGGCACACAGAAGAGTTCGTTCATAGAAATGATGTCGCCAAAAGGCTCAAAATGTACATCATGCTAATCATTTGTCGTTCATCTGCATATTTGAGAATTAAATCATTCCCGTTAACAGTCACCGATACCCAATTGACATAAACGTGTCTCATCGCAAGACTCGTAGTAAACCGCATCAATACAGACAGCGTTCCGAACTTCCGACGTGGTATTTTTGAATTACTCCCCCTGGACTGTATTTAAATGAATTAAAGATGGATTATCTCTTTAAATAACAAATTTTAAATAGTTGCGTGGGTGTAAAATAATAGATATGAACTGAAGACCTATGTCCGGAAAAGCTTCTATCAATTAATATTGATTTTATTTCGAATATTAAATCGGGCCCATTTATGTTACTATTTTTAGAACCGACCATTCGGATGAGACCGTATTGCGATATAGAGCACTGGGCTGTTCCTACGGCTACGCAACGAATGTCAAATGTCACAGATTGGTTGTTTGTACTGTTTTGTTCCACATATATAAGCGATAATGAGTATAATTAACGTTTATTTGTGACAAAATTGCACAATATAATTTCTGGTCTCTGTTAACAGTAACCAATATTGTTCGTTAGCTGAACAAACACACCTTTTTAGACCAGAAAATATTCGAAATAAAATTAATATTAATCGATAGAAGCATTTCCGGACAGGAGTCTTCGATTCAGATCTAATATTTTATACCCCGGTAACTATATAATACATGTTTACAAAGAGATAATCCACCTTTAAACAACAAACGTGGTATATGTTTTTGTACTTGAAAGTCGTGTAATCCCATACGACCTTGGCCTTATATAAAACAGTAGCTGGTATTGAAGGATTAATCAAATTAATGAACTATTAAATAATGACTATGATTGAATATATGTTTTTTTTCAACCAATTCATGAATTCCATATGAAGGGCTGCATCCAGAAATACTAGGGTATCGTATCTAGATAAGTATTGTATCGAGACCGCATATCGCGATATGTATCGTATCGCAACACTGGTAGTACCTCCCACCCCTAATATTTTGTGCAAACTTGAAAGCATAATCATATAACAGCCGATGATCCCGACGTTGTCCGGGCTATTCAAAAACCAAATTTCAAGTCCGGGCTATTCAAAAACCAAATTTCAAGTCGATAGCTCTACCCGTTACCGAGATCTGGTCTGCGCATGTACGAAGCTGGCGTCGCACGGGCTCGGCGACCCGATAAAATTTGTATCTGGGGCAGATACATTCACATACCAAATTTCAAGTCGATAGCTCCATCCGTTTCCGAGATCTCGTCTGCGCATGCGCGAAGCTGGCGTCGCACGGGCTCGGCGACCCGATAAAATTCGTATCCGGGGCAAGATACATTCACACACCAAATTTCAAGTCGATAGCTCCACCCGTTTCCGAGATCTTGTCTGCGCATGCGCGAAGCTGGCGTCGCACGGGCTCGGCGACCCAATAAAATTCGTATCCGGGGCAAGATACATTCACATAGCAAATTTCAAGTCGATAGCTCCACCCGTTTCCGAGATCTCGTCTGCACATGCGCTGCACGGGCGTCGCACGGGCTCGCCAATACAACAACGACCACCGCCTGGTCAAACTACACACACGTACCAAGTTTCGTCCCGATCGGTCGAGAATCGTAGATTTGTATTAATGACAGACAGACAGACAAACAGACAGAGGTCTTCAAAATATATATGAGACTAGCCGATGAGCCCGACGTTGTCCGGGCTATTAAAAAACCAAATTTCAAGTCGATAGCTCCACCCGTTTCCGAGATTTGGTCTGCGCATGCGCGAAACTGGCGTCGCACGGGCTCGGCGACCCGATAAAATTCGTATCCGGGGCAAGATACATTCACATACCAAATTTCAAGTCGATAGCTCCACCCGTTTCCGAGATCTCGTCTGCGCATGCGCGAAGCTGGCGTCGCACGGGCTCGGCGACCCGATAAAATTCGTATCCGGGGCAAGATACATTCACATACCAAATTTCAAGTCGATAGCTCCACCCGTTTCCGAGATCTCGTCTGCGCATGCGCTGCCCGGGCGTCGCACGGGCTCGCCAATACGACAACGTTCACCGCCTGGTCAAACTACACACACGTACCAAGTTTCGTCCCGATCGGGCGAGAATCGTAAATTTGTATAAATGACAGACAGACAGACAGACAAACAAACAAACAAACAGAGGTCTTCAAAATATATATGAGATTAGTTTATAATAGATAATTCATAAATACCTGTGAAAAATTCAACCAGATTCCTCAAGCCTTGATATTCCAACCACCATGAATCATCTGTGATCATCCACTCCATTGTACAGACATCATAAACGAGTCGAAATTTTGCATGGAAATGATGCAATTATTTGTAGACCAGAATATTGTTGTTTTTAAAAGATTCTTCAAAAATGGCACGCAGTCAGCAAAAAAAATAGATGTTCCAAATTAACAATTTTGGATTTTAATACAGAATCTAGAATTATTTAAAAGCAGACTGTCCACATGTTATCTGTAGAATTGTGGCTCATATATATCAAGACTAAACACGCTGAATTAATATTCTAGCTTCACAGACGACCATGATGATGCAAATGCTTGTGTTTACAGTAATGCCCTAATTAATCAACTCCCTAACCACAGCAGAATTATGGGTAACTTTTCAGGATTTAGTCGGAAATATGGCTTGTTGCTATTCATCGGAAAGCTCTCCTAGAAATATGGCTTGTTGCCATTCATCAGAAAACTCTCTGCGAGAGCTTTCCAATGAATGGCAACAAGCCATATTTCCGACTAAATCCTGAAAAGTTACCCATAATTCTGCTGTGGTTAGGGAGTCGATTAATTAGGGCATTACTGTAGTAGTGATTACCAGTCAACATAGAACATTACTTGACCCAGATAATGATGATTTAATTTTAAATTAATACGATATCCATTATTATGAAGATTTTAATTTTGATTACTTATTATATACTAGAGGTTCCAATTTCATCACTTTCACATAAATGCAGAAGTTATCACATTGTGAATTTGTGACAATTGTATACCATTGTGAAAAGAACCACTAAATTTGTTATTTTGTATTAAACTTAAACTGCCGTTATGGGCCTAAATGAATGGTCAACACTTGGGATTTGTTCGACTACATGTATATTTTATATCTATAGTTGCTCTATATATATAGTGAATTATGATGATGAAGATGATAAGGTGGAGACGATGGTGAAGATGAGTTTATAGATTATTAAAAAACAAAAGGATTCCAATATGCTTTTATATTGCCAAGCTAAATTTTACATGTCTATGCTCACCATTATGGCATATCTGACATCAATGAATCATGATAATTATTTCATTGTGTCAATAGTTGCGACTGGATCTGGACACTATATTTTTGAGTCAGTCATATGACAACAAAGGCTGAGTTAATGAACCCCAAGCACACAAGTCCCTCACATAAAAGTCATATCTCTAACTGTATATATGACTACAAGTCTAAAATAATTCAGGAACAATCAAAGTAAACTGTTAGAAGTTAGAAGTTTTTAACAAAATGCGAATGATATTTACGAGGATGTGCAATGATCTCTGTATGAGAACATATGAAACTAACCACAATTTTTTACGAATACTTTGTGTTGATTTGCGAAAATTCCCCCCTGTACTATTATTGCGCCCCATACTATTATTTATTTTAAAGGAAATTTCACCCCTGTACTATTATTCCGCCCCCTACTATTTAGTCTATTATTTGGATCCCGAGAGTAGCATATAACTGCTTGAAATTTAGCACCAGCCGTCAAAGCCACCTCGCCTTTTTAACGATCGACATGAGGATATTTGGATCAATTCCAAGTCACCTCGCCATATCGCTTCATGACATGAGGATCTTTCGAGAGCTGTGCCTTGAGCAGTTTTAATATGAGATTGAGACACAAAAGTAGGCCTACTTTGAATCATCAGATCATGCAACTTGAAAGATCACGGGACCCCAATTTTAAATTTGCATGGTTGAACCAACCAAGCTATTACTATTAGTCAAAATAAATTGTTCTGAACAACAAATCTGGAAAAACAATTGCCATACAGCCTACAGGTACATGTGAGTTCACTTGTGAGCAAGTCACCCAATTTCGATGCACATTTATTGATTCAAAATTATTTCTGGGTATTCATCTCTGAACAGACTGAATTTAAAACAACTAATACTGATGCCGTACGTCAGTTGTCACATTGACATTGTGTAATATATTAATTATTTTGTCGGCAAACACGACGGTGATGATGACTGACTGATGTCAGACGATAGACGATGATGATAAAAAAAACTTTAAAATTCATGAAATCTCACGCGAAGGTGAAGGTCAATGAGGACTCCAGAGGGGTAATTTAAAAAATGGGAATATTTGAGCAACTAATACGGAAATTACGATGTTCTGTTTAGTTACTTAGAAGTTCGATTTTCATCAAAATGTTAATAACATACTATCATACTATGAGTATGATACTAGTAAAGATGATGATGTAAATTATTTCAAATCTAAAGAAGTAAAGTAGTCATACATATTAATACTAATAGCAATATAATTTACCGTTAATTAATATGTTATATATAGTACTTGCAATATCTTTCAATGAAATTCCAATTTCCACATCTAAATGTCCTAAATGATATATCAATGATACAAAATCCGCCCTCGCTTCGGCAAGTTCGGGATGAAGGACGTGTAGCTAATTTCAGGCGGCGCTGGTTAGGAACATAAATTACAGTCCGGGGAAAATAATAAAATATATAGGCTAGATGATAATTGGCATAATACTAGTCTATATAGTAATCAAATGATAATGATGTAAATTATTAATTTAATTATTCAAAATCTAAAGTAAAGTTGGCCTACCTAGTCAAGAATAGTAGCCTACGATTTATGTTGGTGTTTTCAAACTTTTCAATGAAATTTCACAACTTAATGAAAAATAATGAAGTCAAAACATTGCCGCGTTTCCGTTACCACGATTCCGACATGTGGACAGTCTGTAATTACATGAAAATTCCATGATTCCAATGGATAAAGAATAGTTTACTTTCCATGCATTGAGACAAAATGGCGTCACCGTCGAAAAAATGACGCTGCGAAAAAATGACGTTGCACATCGGCACGTGATCGCTAAATACGCCACGTTACTCTTTATTTGAGTACTTATTAATCAATTGTACTCTTTTATAGTGTAATTAGTTGTCGCGCGCCATACGTCTTGTGGCATTTCTACACAATGGATGTGTAAATACGATATCTACAAAATAATAGAGTACACGTTTCTACTCTTTATTTATTTCCGTGTATAGTACGTTGGTGGGAAATTGATTTAAACTATCGGTTGCAACTGCGAATAGTTCATAAAATGAGTATTTGCAACGAACATGTAACCATTTATTGTTATCTAAATCTTCAGAGTTGAGAAGTACTAAACAAATACGAATTAGAACTGCTTGTGTAAACACCCATTTCCGTGCGGGGTGGCATCCCGAGGAAATGTAGAGAAAACAGTTTTAGTTCAGTCTAAATTGCTGGTGATTATTGTCCGTTATTATATTGGAACATCGCTTCTTTGAACGTAGAAACCAACTACCATGGTAAGCAGTTGACGACATTAGCGGGGTAATGCGAACACAGTTGGCCAACATTTTCGTATAAACAAAATATCCGCAATTATTGTAGGTCCGTTATCTCCAGACGGTTTACGATTGCGGGTCTAATGTGCTACTAGCATGGAAAAACTCCTTTATTTATTGATAATTGAATATATAACTATTAGTGCATACACTGCATAGGCATGTTTTAATCGGCATTGTGGCTTCCATTATTGCTATACTAATGTGGATGTTTGCAGTTGTAGCATCGTGTAGCAGAATATTGACATATATACCATCAAATGATTGGATGTCAGTTTGAAATTCGGTCCTATTTAGGCAATTTGACATTATATGATGTCGTTATTTCGAGAAATTAATGAACAGTTACTATCTTAATGTCCCTTGTTTCTTCAGATATGGATCATGTTGGACACAATGACATATATGTACGAACAAAAAAGCTACAACAGTCATACCATGTGATTTTATTGCAACTCAGAAGTTGGTGACGTTTTATCGGAACAGTTCTGTTTATTTTGGTGGCCATTTCGGTCTTCATCATCGGTTTTACGTCGCCAATTGCCTTATACTAGGGTCCTGCGAATTGAATATTTTGATCGAATCGAATATCGAATCGAATTCACGAAATCGAATCGAATATCGAATCGAATCATATCTGTGTGTTGCATTCTCAATTAGGTATGTTTTGTCAACGATTAGATTATTTGTGAAACGTTCTATGAACTACATGCATGAAGTTCCATCAGAACTTATGTGGCGATAAACCGTCGTTTGATATACTATTAACTTCAATTTATAATTGTCAAGAAAACAAAGCAGATTAAAACGTCCATGCGGCCATCACAACGATTAATATATTACCACTAAACGGATTATCAAACTAAAATCACACGAAATTTCTACAGTTTGCATGTACATGCAAAATTGTAAATCGGCATTCGGAAACACCCGTTGTTATAAACTTGAAGACGCAACAACAGTCGCAGTGTAGCCTCTTCATGTATTGGTTGATGCTTCTTGAACAGATGATTCCATAGATGTGTCATTGTCCCAGATGCTTGCGATTTATACACCATGCATGTTGCATTCATCACACGTGCCTGCAGCTTTATCATGTTTAAAATAAACATGAATGATGGACGACATTTTGTCCATTGTAAAAGAAAACTCCGAAACTGAAAGTCAACTTCAAAAGAGAACAGTGCCAACATGCACTTTTCGACACCAGGAACATGTGTTGTTTACATTCTCACCCATATTACATAACGTGGAATCGAATAGACGATGGATAACGCTATCGGTAGCCCAGTCTCATAGCTATTATAATTTACCGCGTCGTCGGTCCATTAGCTATCTGCTAGCTTTTGCTACCATTTTAAAGCTATATAATTCAGACGTATTTAGTCATCCTATCGTGGCTAATTGTTGGCTATGTACAATAAGAATTATAATGTGCATATATACATAATTTTCTGGAATTAAATGCCACAAACAGCTAAGATCGACATGTGTACTTGTCCCGAAACAGCCTACTTTTCCGTCATAGTATATTCGAAATTTCGAGTTGGCAATTTCGACTTGAATTCGAATAGAATTTGACTATCGAATCTCGAATCGAATATTCGCAGGAGCCTACCTTATACGTATTAAGATACAGACTTCATCCAAGACAAGGCCATATTACATAAAGCACTCGCGATGATCTAGTCCGGTTACCATACATCTGGTGTATAGAGTGTCAATATAAAAATTGGCGGCCATCTTGGACGCCATGTTGGATTTTATTACCTTCCTAATCTAGGATTTGAACGATGTTTTACATTATCAGTGTCGCCGTACGATTCTACACAACATGAAAAGGTAAACTGTGCATTGTCAATTTATTTGGTGGACGCAAACTGCATGGGCACATATATGTGGTTATTTGTGAAATTGGGGGAGGGTTAAGTTTTTGTCTATTATGTCAATACTTGGAAAGATATAATGTAAGTATGAACATCATTATATAGGGGGTACCCTTCCATTTCCAAAAATATATAACTTGGAAGAATTCGACAGATATGCTATCTTTGCACAGAGTTGACGCACAACACTTTGTCTGAATCGCCATGAATGTTTGACGCGTCACGCTACATATTTTACCATGACGTCACGAAATCAGAACGAAAGCATGAAAACGATGTTGAATCTGATTAAGTGTCTATATTCGTTCCATAATTTGCAAATATGTTTGCAATCTTTCCGATGTTGATGCCCTGTTAACCAGTTGGCTAATGCCTGTTAACCTCTGAAAATATGTCATTTTTTAGGTAGGGTACCCTATGAAACATAGTGAAAAATTATAATTTGACACCTATCTCGGCTCGGCGCCCTCTGAATTCGAAAACTAGAGTAATTTTCCCATAAGAAAATGATGGTCGCATAAATTCCCCCGATGAGGCTTAACTCCATGAGTGCAGTAAATGACAAACCAGCTAATTAGGTCTACAGATGTACATCACACCTGCTTTGTTCAGTTAATTAGCCCTATTGTACCAGTGTGACTCTACTCAATTTAATCCTAAATTGAAGTCGGCTAGCCTATTTATTCATATTAGAACATTTCATTGTCTGTATCACAAGTTTATTGCCATCCATTGTGTATTCAACAATTGTGTGTTGTTATCTGTGTCCACTGCCAGAATGTACATACACACTGTACCACTAAAATAACACATGAAAATTGTACTAAGTTTCTAACATGTTGTTTGTATCTTTGCACACTCCACAGTACCACATTATGAGACAATGAATATCCAATAGCCATCGATATGGATATTTTAGTAAAAGTAATCAAAAAGTAATCAAAATGTAATCATGATTACAGGTACATTTGAAAGTAATCGATTACGATTACTTGTAATCAAGAAATGTCATGATTACTGATTACAGACGATTACTCCAAATTGTGTTATCGATTACTTTGATTACGATTACTGATTACGATTACCCCAACCCTGGTGATGAGGGACGCTCTGAATCAGATGTTTCTTTACCGTACACGTCAGAAAATGGCGAGTATTTGTCACTACCAATATCCGCTGACATTCACTCTCTATTTTTACCTGTATTTTAGCAAATCCTCTCATTTGAGTAATTGAAAATTGCATCCGCACAAGATATATATAGTCTTTAATTGTGATAATATATGGACACGAACTTACCGATAATGGAAAAATGTGGCCCATTGATAAATAAAAATTTCATATGCATAATTATAATATCCCTTTACTGGAAGCCATTCTCTGTATACTAAATATATACTGCATGCTGTTCACATTTGGGGGACCATATTTCCATGTAGACACACTTCTTTAAGATAGAATTGAAAACACAATTTTATTCTTTTTTCTTTTGTCTACCAAGACAATAATAAAACTATATAATGATGTAAAATTAAAAATTTAAAACTGAAAAGTACTCAAAATCTCACTGAAAACTATTTGATCATTTTTTAGTGAAATTTTATATTTAAAATGAAAAGTACTCAAAATCTCACTGAAAATTGTTTTATCATTTTTTAGTGAATTAATTTTATATTTAAAACTGAAAATTTCTAGTACTCAAAATCTCACTGAAAACTATTTTATCATTTGAGTGAAATTTTAGTGAAATTAACTGGAAAAGTTAAAATAAATTTCACTGAAATGCACTGAAATGGTGAAATAACACCAAAATTTGGTAATTTCACTGAAATTTTGGTCTCATTTTCTCTTGGGAAGTGGTCATAACTTCGGATTTTACACAAGTTATGATGACCACTTACCGCACGGTTACATCTCCATAAAAACAGTCCACATGACAGTTAATCCTTATATATGTGCAGGAGATACCCGTTGCTATCATACCAAAACCCATGCGTATTATGTGAAGGAGATACTCGAGCTAGGATTCCTCTTTTACCTGAGTAGGGGAATATTCACCCAAATCCAAGATGGTACGTGGCCACCAGAAATAGAAAAATTGCCAAAAATTGCTGATTTTAACATCAGTGAGAGTTATTGTCACGACAACTCCACACCTGCTTATTATTGTGAGTTGGGAACACTGAGTCGAAGAACTGTCCTTATATTGCATCCAAATAAAAGTTCCCCAAATCCAAAATGGCACCCACAATGGCGGACAGATTTAGAAAAATCACAGAAAATCCCTCATATTCACATCATTGGGCATTATTATCGAGACAACTCCACCCATGCTTACAGCAGAGTTGGAAATACTGTGGTGAAGTAATTTCCTTACATCCCATGCTAGAATGGCGGCCAAAATGGCGACCAATATTTGAAAACACGCCTACATTCCTTTACTTTCTTACGATGGGCATTATTGTTTCGCGAATTCTACCCACCATTATATGTTGATATGGAATATTGATATGAAGTATTCATTTGAGTTTGGCAGTTGATACTCAAGGTCAAGATGGAAGCTAAACTGGAGGCCAGAAATTGAAATGAAAAACAATTGATATTTTCACATACAAATTTCAACTTTTTGTCATAATATCGATATGTATGGACGAAACTATACACAAACCATATATTAGTTCAACTTAAAACGCATACCATTGCTCGTATCCTTCTGGAAGTACGAAAACCCACTATTAATATGTGGCATTTCGAAATCCATTTGACACTTCGCGCCGATAATGGCCGTTACCGTAGGTGCGCCGAATAGCCATATTAGAACAATTACCTGATAACATATTCTGATTTGCCACGTCCATAATGATCTGGACTAGTTTCCATTTCTTGCCTGATAAATCTAGGTCGCTCACACCGACAAAGTATTCAACACCTGTAGTCCAGACACATTACGTTTTACTAGTGCAAAAAATCCGGGAAAGCTGAATTTTTCAGGGATCAATAAGAACATGTTTATGAACAACTTGGCAAAACTCCGCTAGAATCCGAGTTGAGCTTTTTGAGATATCATGATTTTTCATAATGGTGCAAATTCTGACGAAATTCCATTCGACCATATGCGAATGCAGTCATATGTAGGCTAATTTATGGACTCAATCTTCACACACATCCGTCCATCATGGAGCAGGTGTCGATAGATATGCGTAATTGATGCTAGAGCTTACTAACAGTCGATATTCCATAATTGTGATGATATTTATTGGCGAAGAGAGCATATAAATCGCATGGGGATTCAAAATTGTCTTAACAAAAGAGGGCGAGTAAAGATATTCAGACGACAATGAGCTAAAATATGAACCATTATACTAGAACAGTGGTTAGTTCAGAACAGGAAAGTGATGAGATATATCGAACCATCACCATCCTTAAGATTTTATGGCCGGAAACATAACACTACCCCCTAAAACGTACGCCATGGCTTTGAGTGTCTGAAAGGCAAAAATACCACATAATAGTCCTGGCGTTTGACGTAACAATTGTGCAAATGGTGATAACACTATGAAACTTGGCACAGAGGTTCCTTATACACTATTAATCATTTTCAGATGTGTAGACATCGCGGCAGGTCCTTCCTTGGCAACGGTTGCTAGGCAACTATCCCACATCGAAAAAATACAAATATGACTGATATTATGGCAGTTTTAACAATCTAACCTACGTCATGCAGCATTTTTGAGATATCATGATTTTTCGTAATGGTGCAAATTCTGACGAAATTCCATTAGACCATATGCGAATGCAGTCATATTAGTCTGGTCGATAAACTCAAATTTTAGGGTCAACCTAGAAAAAATTCGGACTAAGTTCGTTTTTATACCATTTTGAAGAGGAAGCTCTCCTCTATAGCATATCCAAAATCCGCTTTGAGTATTTTGTTTAATTCAAGATGGCGTCCAAGATGGCTGCCATTTTCCTATAAGTCAGCTTGATGCAATTATAGTGAGAACATCTTGTCATATGTATACACATGTATACATTTTTGAGAAGCTAATATATGACATAATGCCATCTTTATGTGCCAAAATTGGAACTCCCCGTCCAAGATGGCCGCCAAAATGGCGACCGGAAGTGGAATTTTTACGTTTTTTTACTAATACTTTTAAGATAAGTTTCTGTGGTTTGGAACTGGTTGAGAATTGTGACTTTATTTTGTATATGGCATATTAACTGACCATTGCAGCAATGAAATATGCTGATCGTGGGGTCCACACCCCTTCCGATCACTAAAAAATTTGATTTTACAAAACGCGGTATAACATTTACAAAAGATACCTTTGGGATTCTGGACATATATCACCAAGAAGTGGGAAGAACTGTGCAATGTAGGTGATGCATTCTATATCTTATTGATATTCGAACTCAATGGTACCAATATTGTCACTTTGGCTCAAAATGGCTGTCAAAATGGCCGCCAAAATATGGAAAATGGTAATTATTATCCCAGCGTGCCATGCAACCGCTTATAAGTTATGGTGATGTACACAAATGACTATTCTGTCTTATATACATTGAATACCAACATTTCTTATGCACCTTGATTAATTTTTACTATTTAATATTCTGAAATTACCAGAATTATGGGATTTTACTATCACAAATAGCATCAAACTCGGCAAAATAAATCACTTTTCATGTTTGGACCATTTTTGTCAAGTAAAATGGAACTATCTTTAGTATCAAATGTTCTTTTTATTTTGATATGCCTTAAATGTGGCATAGTGTGGTGTTTTAGACAATATTACTCAAGATGACTTGCAAAATGGCAACCAAATTTGGTAAAAAGTTTATATTCCGAACATTATTCTCTGCTGTTCCGAAATGGTAGCAAATTGTGAGTCACTGAGTCAGTTGGTTATTAAACATGCTACTTAATCAACTGACAACTTAATCTTATAGTATGGTTGTCCCAGAAAACCTTATGAGGCACGACAAATTCATTTTAAGGGATGCAGTATGGATTTTGCGAACACATCTGTTGGGATTCTGTCCATGTTTTTTAACGGAAACGGACAGAACGTTGAAACTGAACTGAAAGGTATCATATTATGTGGCTACTCTGGCCCATTAGCATCAAAATAGATTAACTTATAAACTATTGTCAGGAAACCCGTTTTCTTCACATTGCATGTAATTAATGTGGAGAACACTCTGATATTACCTCTATCGATTAAATATCAGTGAGTTATTGTGGAAAGTGATAGTCACATAAAGGTGCACCAGTACAAATCACACATGAGCATGCAGTCACTCCATATATACATGAACACCACGTAAATGGACGTGTGCCACTCGCTGTATAGACATACACCTCACCCATTACCATACAGCCACAATTGGGTTTACCCATACACAACGCGTGGCCCTATAGCCATGAATAACCATGCAGACACACCAGGAATACTCCCTACACCTCACATGAGCTGTATACATATTCACTACATACATGGACACAAAGTAACCTCTTGTATACCTATTCGCCCAACCATAGGCCATATAGTCACTCCATGTATATTTATTTGCCACATGCATAGCTATACAGTCACTACAGATATACGTATACACCTCACCGATGACCATACAGTCACTCCATACCTGTTCGCTACATCCATGATCATACATCACTTCTTGCATACCTATTTGCCTCACCAGTGGTCATAGTCTCATTCCCTGTATATATACATATTTGCGACACCCATGGGTATATAGCCACTCAAGATATACATATACACCCAACCGAAAACCATAGAGTCATCCAGGTATATACATATAGACCTCACAAACGTGGCCTTACGGCCATCTAGATATATCAATGTCTCGTACCGCGCATACGGCCATTCATACACTCCAGACTTGCATATACACCTGACCTATGACAATTCAGCCTCTCTCTGTATACGCATAAACCACATTCGTGATCATAGTCACTCCTTGTATATCAATTCACCCCACCATTACTTTTGCCATACTGCCAATCCCTATATACCTACATGTATGTACATATTGGCCATGTCATGGCCATGTAGTCACTCATGCTATACATATACACCTCACCCATGACCACAGTGTCACCCCATGTGTATATATATATACATCATCAATGGACATACAGGCTACAGCCCTTCTAGATATACCAATACCTCGCACACACGGCCATTCGTACACTTCAGACTTGCATATACAGCTCAATCGTGACAATTCAGCCACTCGCTGTATACATATACACCCTCTCCATGAGCATTCAGCTATTCACTGTATGCTTGTACACACCACCAATGACAATACAATAGGCCCTACATATAAACATATACATCTCACCCATCACCATGAGGTCACTCTCTATATACACTAGCCGCCAATGGCCATCAAAGTGTACTCTAGGTATGCATATACACTTCAACAATGACCGTGCAGTCATTCCATGTACATATACACATTGCCCATAACCATACAACCACACCCTATTTATACATACACCCATCCATTACCATACATCCAACATATACACTCAACCATGACAATACAGCCACCCAATGTACATATGTACAGCCCACCCCTGACCCAAACAGTCACTCCATATATACATACAGGACAGTGTAGCTGCTCTCGTTATGACCATACACCACTTCAATGCCCAGACAGCCACTCACTGTAAGCATGTTCACCTCACACATCACCATACAGCTACTCCTTATATACCTATACATCTCACTATGGACATCCCATCCATGACCATATATTCACACACTGTATAACTATTCACATCATTCATGAATACAATAACTCCATGTATACCTACTCACCTCGCCTATGACCATACAGTCAACAGACATACACACTGTATTAAGTTGATCAATGTTGATGCCAATGGGCCAGAATAGTCACATAATATGATCCCTCTCAGTTCCGTTTCAACGTTCTGCCCATTTCCGTTCAAAAACAAGGAAGCTTTTGGCAAAATCCATATTGCTTTCCTCATTATGAACTTGTCATGACTCGTAGGGTACCGGGACAACCAGAATAGAACATTTAGTTGATTAAGTAGCATGTGAGTCACAATTGATTATGTATACATATACACCACGTATATACACATATGTATATAATAATGTTTACCAAATTTGGTTGCCATTTTGGAAGCCATCTTGAGTAATTTTGTCTAAAACAACTGTGTGACACATGTAACACATATCAAAACAATAAACATCTTTGATGCCAAACATATTTCCATTTTACTTTTAAAAAATTGCTCAAACCTGAACAGCGATTTTTTGCCGATTTTGATATCAGGTTTGTGACAGAAAATTTTGAATAATTCTGGTAATTTCGGTGGTTAAAATAGTAACAAATACCCAAGTTGCATCAGAAATGTTAGTACTCAAGCTATATAAGACAGAATAGTCAATTATGTGCATCAGCACAACATGTAAGCGGTTGCATGGCACGCTGGGATAATAATTACCATTTTCCATATTTTGGCAGCCATTTTGAGCCAAAGTGGTACCATTGAGTTCGAATATTAATAAGATATAGAATGGATCACTTACATTGCACAGTTCTTCCCACTTCTTGATGAAATATGATTAGAATCTTGGGGATCTTTTATGAAATGTTATACCGCGTTTTGTAAAATCGAATTTTTGAGTGATCGGAAGGGGTGTGGACCCCACAAACAGCTTATTTCATTGCTCCAATGGTCAGTTAACATGCTAAATATAAAATAAAGTCACAATTCTCAACCAGTTCCAAACCATAGAAACTTATCTTAAAGATATTAGTAAAAAAAACGTAAAACTTCCACTTCCGGTCGCCATTTTGGCGGCCATCTTGGACGGGGAGTTTCAATTTTGGCACATAAAGGGCGTTATGTTTTAGCTTCACAAAAATGTATACATGTGTATACATATGACAAGATGTTCTCACTATAATTGCACCAAGCTGACTTATAGGAAAATGGCAGCCATCTTGGACGCCATCTTCAATTACAAAAAATGCTCAAAGCGGATTTTGGATATGTTATAGAGGATATATTCCTCTTCAAAATGGTATACAAACCAACTTAGTCCAAATTTTTTCTAGGTCAAACCTTTTATCAACCAGACTATATGTAGGCTAATTTATGGACTCAATCTTCACACATATCCGTCCATCATGGAGCAGGTGTCGATAGATATGCATAATTGATGCTAGCTTACTAACAGTCGATATTCCATAATTGTGATGATATTTATTGGCGAAGAGAGCATATAAATCGCATGGTGATTCAAAATTGTCTTAACAAAAGAGGGCGAGTAAAGATATTCAGACGACAATGAGCTAAAATATGAACCATATTATACTAGAACAGTGGTTAGTTCAGAACAGGAAAGTGATGAGATATATCGAACCATTACCATCCTTAAGATTTTATGGCCGGAAACATAACACTACCCCCTAAAACGTACGCCATGGCTTTGAGTGTCTGAAAGGCAAACATACCACATAATAGTCCTGGCGTTTGACGTAACAATTGTGCAAATGGTGATAACACTATGAAACTGGGCACAGAGGTTCCTTATACACTATTAATCATTTTCAGATGTGTAGACATCGCGGCAGGTCCTTCCTTGGCAACGGTTGCTAGGCAACTATCCCACATCGAAAAATACAAATATGACTGATATTATGGCAGTTTTAACAATCTAACCTACGTCATGCAGCATTTTTGTGGTGAAAATAATATTAGTTGTTGTTCGAGTGGATCTGGCTGGAAAATTACCATAGTTCTTACTTACAGGGGTGGTAACGGTTGCTAGGGACATACCCAAAATCGAAAAATGCTGAGCTGACTGATATTATGGTAGTTTTGACAAACTAATATAAACTACGTCATTATCATTTTATGGTGAAACAATTGTAATAGTTATTGTTAGTGTGGGTTCGACTTTAAAAATTACTATATATTTCCGGTAACGGTTGCTAGGGACATACCAGACATCGAAAAATGCACACATGACTGATATTATGGTAGTTTTAACAAACTAAACTACGTGGTGTAACATTTTTATATTGAAAACAATTATAATTGTTGTTAGTGTAAACATGGCAGTAAAGTTGCCGCATTCGTTACCTAACAGGGGTGTAATGGTTGCTATGGACATACCCATATTTGAAACATACCATATGTATGAGTTTCTGGTAATTTAACTGACATAACTGTTTCATTATATGGTATGAGTTTCGGGAAATTTGCATGATATTATTGTTTCATAATATGCCATATTATGCTTATATTTACAATAATGCATAACTAAAGGTTGTTGTGTTGTGTACTGATGCATTCTCGTGTGATTCTCGTATGTCAAATTGGTATTGAGGCTTCATTGTTGCTAGGTAACCACCTACCATTGACAAATCTTCTTTAATCTGACAGACTATTCAGTTAGTTTTATCAGAATCACATACCTGTGTGGAATCTATTAATGTTTCTTCCATCAATCGATTGTTGGAATACATTTTAATGAGACGTGTAAAAATATTGACCCACATTTATGTCGATACCACATTTATGTCGATACCCCCCATGGAATCGGACATTCGCACTACATTTGACAATGGCATTCATGCAGAACACTCTATCACGGTGTGGTAGCATCCGCATACCAGTTGCTATATGGTATGAACTAACTGTTTCATTCCTATCCATGCCATAACTACATATATGTCAATACCTGGTCATGAGTCATTTACAAGTCTATAGGAATCACTGAACTAAATGGTTTCCCATAGGCGACAGTGTTAACGTTTCGGCCAAATTCACTGAATTGAAGCTTGCAGGCCATACCAGTGATGTTTACCCAGCTAGATTGACACCAGTTGATCACGAAAATGCAAGAAAAATCATAGGTCATGTGTTTACTTTTTAAAATAAATCCCCAAGTCTACGACAGGGCTATCTCACAGCCAAATTTGATCTGGAAAAACTCAGAACAACAGCAGCTAGTTAAATAAATTTCACGCTCACAAAAATCCATTCCCCCATTCATTCACCAGTTTAAATTATTTAGATATTATGTACAAATCAAATAAACGCGATGTCATCCTTTAATAACGTGTCGCATGTATCAGGTGAAGGTCATTCTTCAGTTACCTTCACCTTTAGCATTCCACGGTGTACTCGCTCCCCGACTAGAACACATTTAGCTCCCTGATTCCTATAGGAGCTCGTACATGAGCGTGGCCTATATATTTCAGACTGAGATACCATGAACTACCCTTTGGAATCGGTGACCAATATCCATTTACATGGGCAGCCATTGGCCCATTACCAACCCATAGTTACTAAGGAACAGCACCAAATGACGTGTCATAACTACTGTGTCCATGAAAGGGGCCTGGACCGATGATATACTATTTAGGGTTGGTTCTATTGATTTGCCGAATAGACCTGGGTACATGGCATGCGTTCATAACTATAGACACCTGTGTATTTGCACTACATGTGGTGTTCATATGGGTCCATTGGTGTATGCGTGGCTGTGGTTATAACCTAGATAGTCATGTAACATGTACATTCGTGGGATGGGTTCATGTCTTACATATAAATGTCTGGTAATAAGGTCATAACTAAATCAGCCTGGATACATGGGCTGTCCATAGTGGCCCGTCTCAATTTCCTACCTTATATGAGCCTGGGTCCACAGCAAAGCTATGGTGGTGCACACGGCCAATTGATAGGGACCTCCATCCTATAGGGCGTTGGTCGAATGGCTGAAAACGGACGTACGTATATGGTATTCATATGGATCCATGCACAATTGCACATGTATTTTTGGTCCATGACTTACCCGTAGGCATGGGGTCCATGTGTCCCCAAAATATGTGGATCAGTCAATTGCCGACCAGCATATATGTGAATCTATGGAATGATTAATAACGCCGGTGCCGTAGCTTTTAGTAAGGGACCTGTGTCCATGTCCTACATATAGGCACCTGTATCCACTGCATACATCATTATAATCACATGTGTATTAGCACTATTTAAACTTGCCTGGGACTTTGCTGTAGATATATCACGTATAAGGGGTGGGTCCATATCCTACATATAGACAGACACCTGCTTATGCCTGGGTACAATGCAATATGGCATACATATATCGGCCTTGGTCCATGGTCTACACGTATGGGTATGTGTCTATGGCCAACCTACAGTGCCATATGTGTATGGGCTATTTATAAGGGCCACCATCCTTAACTTTCGTATATGTGGCATCGGTCCAATATCTATATATAGGTTGGGCCTAAACAAAAAATACGTTTGTTTCCGCTAACCCGACCAACCCTATTTTAAACCGCCGACCCTAAACATTTTATTGGCATTGCAAAAAAAAAAAAATTTGGACCAAAAAAAAAAAAAAAACATTATTTAAATTTTTTTTTTTTTAATTTAGGTCCCAATTCATATCATAACAAGATGCAAAACATTTATATATTTATATATATTGACATAAGAAATTTAAGTTTACAAAAAGATTTAAGTTTAACAGTTGGATTCATACTGTAAAGTATGTTTGGCTTTATCTAGCTTTCATCTGTGAAAACTTCAAATAATTTCAGTTCAGGTACGGTATGTTATCATTCAGCGTTCAGACTTCAGTATTTCAATCAATTACAGCACAGGAACATTAACAATTTGATCAAATCAACCTGGTTATCAAGTGGGATCTCATAATACCAAATGAAAAATTAACATAGAGATTAGTACCATATATAATAGTCATTACTATCTTAATACATGTACATTGTTTCTGTACTACATGTACATGTAGGATTTCTGTATTACATGTACATGTAGTATATTATGTACGGTACGTGTCTCACTTGAATTTTATAAAATAGCCTATTTATCAATTAGAGTGATGATGGCAAGTCTAATTTCAAGCAGGATAAGGCTTCCGATAAGCATAATCCATAGAACCAAAAGCTATCTGACAATAACTTATAAGCATTTCCAATCCATACATATATAAAAAAGTTCCAAAGTTATGCTTGAGAAACTTGATAAAATTGACCTCTCTGTAAAATTCAAAATACTGACTCAAAAGAGCCTTAGATTAGATCTAAATGCAATGGATTTTCAAAATTTTTCCAGGGGAAGAACCCCACCATCATCAGGGGGTCACCCTTCCCAAACATTCCTCCGATCAGGCCTTCAGGTTATGCCTTCGGCATATCATTGCCCAAAAACAGGTGTCCCCAAAAAATACCTAGATCCTTCACTGAATGCGGAGAAGGTGGTGTTGTGAAGCCATCCTTAAGAGATCGGTACAAGACGGTCACTCCAATATGTGTACAGTGCAGTGGTGCTGGACTGACTCCAGTTGTCGCCAGACCATATAGGAAATATTAGGATTATCAAAGACTATCTTAGTATATAGACTAGTATATATGTAAATATTAAAGCATATGTAAGATTGAATTGGAGTTTCTAGTTCCTCTGTCATCTGGGTTAACCTGGTTGGGACTAAGAAGTGCATAGTTTGGGTTATTGACAAGTATTATACAGTTATTTTTAAAGATTACTGAAAAAAAAAAGTTAACAAAAAAAAAAAAGTTAAGCCTACCTACCTACCCTAATTTTTTTTAGCTCGTTAGCGGAAACAAAGGTATTATTTGTTTAGGCCTTGGTCTGTCACAACACTGTCTCATATGTTCATACCATATATAGGATCCTGAATCCATGGTGCACTAATGTATTGTGCATCGGACTTGGTCTATGGTATCTTAGTACATGGTCCATCTGTGGGCACTTGGGTATTTGCACCATGTAACAGTGTCATGGTCATAGATACCATACGTGTATGCTTATATGAAGCAGTCTGGTTCATGGACTATACATATCCTACGTCCATAGTCTATATGAATGGACATGGGTCCTGTGACTATATATGTGCCTGGGTTCCTAACCTAACTATTGTAGGCTAGGCCCATGGCTAACATATTGGTGGCTGACCCTAGCTATGTTCATACCGGTATATAGTAGAGTGGGTCCGTGACTTACATTATAAAACTAGCTGTGTGGGTCTATGGCTTATATAACTATTATGACCGTGCCTCATATTAAATATAAACAACAACTTTTCAACTCTCACTTTGAATTCCCGATATCTAAACTGATGGAGCATAACGGATAATTGTACCCATATTCTGGTTAGGCTCACACTAACAACATTTATAATTGTTTTCACCATAAAAATGTTAATACTACCATAATATCAGCCATATGTGCATTTTTGTATTTCGGGTATGACCCTGGCAACAGTTACCACTCATATAAGTTAGAATTATATGGTATGTTTTTCAGCCAGCTCAACACTAACAACAACTATTCTAATTGTTTTCAACATAAAAGTGCTATTAGGTGTAGTTTAGTTTGTTAAAGCTACCATAATGTCAGTCATATGTGCATTTTTAGATTGTGTGTGTCCCTAGCAACCGTCACCCCTTGTAAGTAAGAAATATGGTAATTGTCAGTCGGGTCAAAACTGACAATTGTTTTCACCATAAAAATTCTACACGACGTAGTTTAGTTTTTTAGAACACATATAATATCAGTCATATGCATTAATCCGATGCCGGGTAGTTGCCTAGCAACCGTTGCTAAGAAGAGCCTGTCGCAAATGTCGCCACATGTGAAAATGAGCAGTAGCGTATAAGGAACATATATGCCAAGTTTCATGCTTTTATCTCCCTTTTCAAAGTTGGTGTGTTTTCTACAACAAGCACTTGGACTAGCGGAAGAGCAAAATGTGACGAGAACCAGTTTAGAGGGTAGGGTTATGTTTTTACAAATATTGACTACTTATCAAAGGTATAGTTACTAATGCCGATGGGGTCATTGTCACAAGGCTTCGGTCACATTCGTAGCCAGCTTTTTAAATCGATCACAAATGTAGCCAGCTTTTCGCCAGCGATCAAATTCGTAGCCAGCTTTTCTAATTCCATGCTTTATATGGCGCGAAATATGACGTCATCGCGTTCGTGACTAAATTGCCGACGTCATGCTCCAAAACTGACTTCGTTTATCAACTTATATTGGAATATAATTCGAGCATCTAACGACATTGATCGGAAACCTCAGGTTGTTAGATGAACTAAATATCAAATTAAAATTTATGTTGTTTTTCATTCATCAACTCAGAAAAATGAGACTAACATAATCTTGTTCATTGAGGCTCGCATGAATATGAAAAGCTGGCTACAAATGTGATCGCCGTAGAAAAGCTGATTACATTTGTGATCGATTTAAAAAGCTGGCTACGAATGTGACCGGAGCCTTGTGACAATGACCCCATCAGCGTTACTAATCCCGCATATTATATTACAGGAGTGATATTTGTGCAGTTTTTAAAACAAATTGCTTGCACCTACGTAATGAATAGCCCGAGAAATTTGACATCGAATAGGACAGTTTGTCTGAAAAAATCGTCATTTTTTCGGGTCATTATGTTATTTTATATCCATATATCTGCGAAATTCATTCAAATCCCCCCGTTGAATTTGTATCTCTGGTTCGAGAATTGTGTATTGAACAATATTGAGTACATTTGGTATATGTTTCGGCTGAAAAATTGTTATATCATCCCATTATTCCTATGATTGTGAAAAATATTTAAAAAAAAAAAATTTATGGAAAAAATTGGTTAACTCCGAAAGCTCAACTCCGATTTTAGGGGACTTTTCGTGACGCATCCGCGATGTTATGGCCAAAATAATATAAAAAAATCAGCTTTCCCGGATTTATTTCCTTACTTTTCCCCATTCACGCCTAATGTGCCTGGACTGGTCCCTCTAATCACAACGTTTCAAACAATTAATTTTCCGGTGTCTAGCTTAAGATTTTAAATACTTGCTAAATATGGGATTTGTTCATCATCTTGAACTAGAAAGGCATATGGTCGATAAGTATACAAGCTTACATAAGGTCATCTCTATGCATGTCTTTCTCATATCCCATGGGGTTAACGACATGTACAGCTGGCGAACTTCCCAGTTAACTAGTCACTTCTCAATATATGGTTCAACTTGGCATATGTGGACAACTTCGGCAGTGTTTCGAAGGTAGCTACTAGTAGCTTTCTCATTCCCTTGGACAGATGCCTATCTGCTAAGGAGAAGACCATAATGTACCGACTACCCACACTTCTTGACCATGACCGTAAGCAAACTGTGTGACATCCCGCAGACGTCTCGTCGAATAGCTCCCAGCAGAGAAGAGCAATACTCGCGGTGCTTAAGTTTGTGGAAATGCGCCATGACAGTGGGAATGAAATGGGCCACGGTCTACACTCCTACACCAGGTGCATGTTTCAGATATGGAATGTGATGCGTGTTGGTGTTTTTGGTGTGGTAAGATTGATTTCCACTGTGACATCCGTTTCAAGGCCGTTCTGAATCAACTTGACCAGACGTATATATTTGTCTGGATAATACTATCCTAGCCTCCCCAGAACAGTCGGATGGGCTAAAGGATAATGCCTTTATAGAATGAAGGTATGCATTGTTGTTATCCTCTCTCAGGGTTAGTGTAGTATGTGGGCGGTATTATTCAAGAAAATGTCAGGAACTGTGGTGCATTTATTTCACTGTGTGTTTAAAGAACAATTTATTGCATCGATGGCAATGGATGTGGACGTTGGTGAACGTGACCTTTATGATCATATAGCTTTATCTAAAATAACTTTAGAATATAGTAGTTAATATGTCTCATGCAGGGCAATGGTTTTGGATGGTGATGTTATAGTAACCATTGAAATCACTCTAGATGTTCTTTCGTTGAACATTTCACCCATCTGTTGGTGGCATTGTACTTTCTTGAACCATACCGACCACCAACTAGCGTGAGTATGACATATCAACTATCAAATGCATGGTCCTTTAGACTACATCCCAGTCTGGGTGGGGCTTATATAGTAGTAGCCAATGGTAGACGCCTGATCCAGTTGATTAAGAACGACTTCCACACGGATTGGAAGATACAATCTTAGAATACAAGGAAAGCAAAGCCACATGAGATCGTGTCTGAATCTAAAACATTCTCAAGGAAGGGGCAGTGCAGTCATGGTCCAATTTCATTTCCACTATCATGACACATGCCCACAAACTAGCACCGCGGGTATTGTTATCGGCTTGGAGGCTGTACGGTGAGACAATTGCTGGACGCCACCAGGACTGTTCTTATAATCATTGTCAAGATGTGTGGGTATATTATGCATTATGGTCTTCTACGCTAGCAGAAAG
Source organism: Siphonodentalium dalli (assembly GCA_032622095.1). Lineage (NCBI taxonomy): Eukaryota > Metazoa > Mollusca > Scaphopoda > Gadilida > Siphonodentaliidae > Siphonodentalium > Siphonodentalium dalli. Next base: position 5,591,492 of record CP136068.1, read on the forward strand.
GCATCCGTCAAATGTTAGGCTTTCAACATTCGGAGCCAATTTCATAAGTTGTCCGGCTACGTCAGTACGTGAATATGTGAATTGATGAACCATATATTGAGAAGTGGCTAGATGGTAAGATCGCCAGATCTACATTTTGTTATCCACATTAGGTAACCAAATCTGAAAAATACGCAGATAGAGAGGTCCTTCTGAAAGCTAGTATATAGCCATCGACCGCATACCTTTCTAGTTTATCACGCAAGCTTTTCATTTTGTTTCTAAACTTAAAAGAGTTTATTATTGAATACCAACATCGACCGTACCGGTATGATCAGTGATGTCTGATGATAATCCGATTAAAGCAATAAACTTGACAAGTTGGATAGCCGTGTTACATGTGTTCTCAACAAAGATCAGTGGAGCTTATAATATATACCAACAGGTTATTTAAATACCAGCATTGTAACAAAGTACATGCAATTAATTTGGAACGTTGACAGACGTAAGTGCGTACACGTTGTCAGCCAGTAGATTGACAACAATTGTAATTTACAAACACACACTTTTGACACAAATCGATCTTTTTTAAATGAGTTTGGATAATATTAGTTTCTTATGCAGCTGTTTGATTTAACTAAGAACATTAAATTGAGTACTTTCAATGCACATTCAAAGCTCTATTAGTAATAGTAAGCAAGCACGTGGTATTGTTTACATAATAAATCTGCGACTCCAAAAAGTTAAAAAGTTGGATTGGGAAACGAAGTCAGACACACACTTCTTTCGTAAAATAAAATAAAAATCATGGATCTGTTTACAGTTTAAATTCATAGACATTAAAAAGACAGCATTATTTGTTTACATTGGCTACTGCATGCGCTGTGGTGACCATTGCATGGCTATACAATTTGCGGCTACAAAATGACTAGACAGAACAAAGGAACAACTAACTTGCAGTCTTCTTAAAACGAACGAGTAGCTCATCATAAACTTCGGTGCACAGAGCAATTTGCCGTTTCCAAAAGCACTCACTATGATTAAAATATGTGTATACAGTACACAATATACAATTTATAATTAAAAATGCCTTGTTAGAAAATTTAAGACTATATATATTTTTTTGCAAACAGTCAAATTTTCACCGGTAAAATTACCGTAAATCCCAAGCCAGTTTTGTCAAATTTTGAAGGCGACTTCGTTTTCGCCTCGCAGACATCCGAGGCCGAAGTCGCCGGCACGAAGGCGATAACTTCGCCTCAATTGCCTCCTAGCTTGGGGCCTGTGCATGACTAAATCCTTTGGCACGGGCCACAGGTCGTACCTTTGGTCGGATCATTATGAAATTTGTCGTTGCTGTTGACATTGACATGTAGATGGGCCCGAGTCATTTTTTGGTTATTCGGCAAAAAAATTCAATCCATTAGCACAGGCTACACAGGCCATGCTGTTTGTCTGATCATCATGAAAATTGTCATGGGTGTTAATAGATGGGAACGAGTCATTGTGGGGTCATTCGACCAAAAAACATGGCCGCCAGCAGCCATCTTGGATTTCAAAATTCAATCCATTGGAACAGACTACAGGCCGGAGTGTTCGTCTGATCGAATTTGTCGTGGAAGTTAATATTGACATATGGATGGGAACGAGTCATTTTGGGGTCATTCGGCTGTAAAACATGGCCACCGGTAGCCATCTTGGATTTTACTATGTTTATGACAAAATCCTTTGACACAGGATACAGGTCGTATCTTAGGTCGCATCATCATGAAATTTGTCATGGATGTTAACATTGACATCTAAAGGGAACGAGTCATTTTGGGCTCATTCGGCAAAAAAACATGGCTGCCAGCAGCCACCTTGGATTTCAAAATTCAATCCATTAGCATGGTCTACATGCAGGCACTACTGTTTGTCTGATCATCATGAAATTTGTCATTTATGTTAATATTGATATACAGATGAGCACGAGTCATTTTGGGGTCATTCGGCCAAAAAACATGGCCGCCAGCAGCCATCTTGGATTTTACTCTTTGCATGACTAAATCCTTTGGCATACCCTACAGTCCACTTCCCTCATTCGATCATCACCAAACTTCATATTAATCTTGATATTGATCTCATAGATGGAAGCTATCATATGTTTTTGAATTTCATTGGAAAACATAGCCATCAGCAACCATCTTGGATTTTACTTTATATATCTCTTCATGTTGATAATCTAGCATTACTTAGACCTTTCAACTTTCTGCATTCCTAATATTTTCATTTGGCACAACCTACAGACCACATCCCTCATCCGATCATCACCAAAGTTTATAAGCATTTCGAGGTCCTCTCTAGATGGGAGCCTCCTATTTTGAGCGAAATTTGATAAACATGGCCACCAGTGGCCATCTTGGATTTACTCTGTGTATGACTAAATCCATTGTCACTTCCAACATGCCACACCTCTCATCCGATCGTCACCAAACTTCATATGGATCTTCAGGGTGACTTCTAGATGCGAGCCTCTTATTTTGACCAAAATTTGATAAAAAAACATAGCCGCCAGCAGCCATCTTGGAATTTATTCTTTGTATGACTAAATCATTTGGCACAACCTACAGGTCACATCTCTGATCCAATCGTCACCAAACTTCATATTTATTTTTGGGATGACCTCTAGATGGGACAATCAATTTTTCTGAAAATTTGTAATGGCAATTAACCAGCAGCCATATTGAATTTAAAATTTGAGTCTATCGGCACAAAATTGTTTTGAAAATTTGCAGGCATGCTTAGGATCACCTCTAGATGGGAGCCATCGAATTTGAACACGTTTTGTGAAAAACATGACTACCAGCAGCTATCTTGGATTTTATTCTTTGCATGACTAAATCCTTAGACACATCCTACAGACCACATCCCTCATCCGATCATCACCAAACTTATATGGATCTTCATAGTGACTTCCAGATGGATGCTAATAATTTTTACCGAAATTTGTAGAAAAACAATGGCTGCCAGCTGCCATCTTGGATATTACTCTATGCATTACTAAATCCTTCGGCACACCCTCCAGGCCACATCCCTCATCCGATCGTCACCATACTCCATATGGATCTTTGAGGTGACATCGATTATTTTCGAAATTCTTTCAAACACATGGCTGCCAGTGGCCATTTTGGATTTTGCTCTGCCTGTCTAAATTGTTTGACACACCCTACAGGTGACACCCCTCATCCAGTCATCATCAAACTTCATATGGATCTTCAGGGTGACTTCTGGATTGGAGCTGGATTGGAGCCATAGATTATTTCCGTAATTCGTTCTAAAACATGGCTGCCAGCAGTCATCTTGGATTTCAAATTTGAATCCATCTGCACACCCTGTAGGCCACATTTATTGGTGAAATATTTGTAATGAAAATAATTTAATCTACACAATACAGGCCCTTTACTTTAACTTTTTGGCTTTCCTTCTTTATCATTCTCATAATGCTCACAAAAATATAAACTCATTCCCCAAGTTGAGCTACAGTGTCATTGACACTTTCATATATATAACTTTGCAAGTCTTCGCATATATGCAATATCTGTATATGGATATAAATATCTAAAATAACTTGGACTATTCTGGTAACTAAAAGACGAGAAATTGTGTATGTACATATATAACTGTGCGTATAAATATAATATGATCGTACGTGACACGTAATGGAGCAACCACCAAGTTGATCATTAAATTATAGGATGTTACGTACAAGGTACTACATGTGCTAGACCACTCGGAGAAATGTCTGTCATCAAACTAAAATACCATGTTACAACTTGAATTGATATATTCGTAATTGTATATATATTCACGGAATATCAATTTATCCCAGCACTTTCAACGCATTGGAGGTACCCTCGCGGGGTCTAAATAAGCATACATTGTACATGCAGTGCGGAATAAGAGTACAGGGTGGATAATTCTGCCAATGTCGATACGAGTATACGGGGCGACACGGTAGCAATTCCCAACATAGCATAGTCAGCCTGAGAAGCTCTATGTCAATCATATAAATGTCCCAAATTCAGAAATGTTTTGTCGAAAATAGGTTTTACCAAACAGCAACATCATTTCTTGATCTGAGTAATTAATCCATTCTTATTGGCCTTTTGTATATATATGTAGTATGCCTGATAATCCCACAGTTTAAATAAACATACGGACACAAACGCACACTATATAGGGCAGCACAATAAAAACATAATTAAGCATACATGTATAAGAGTACAGGGTGGACATATAAGCATATATGTATGTACGCTTATTTAGATCTCCAAGAGTAGTTGGGTGAGCGTACTTGGCAGAACGGCGCATACCCCTGTTACGTGTATTTGGTGGAACACTCTGTTACATGTAGCAAGCATACATACGGACAAACTTCCGGGAATATCAACAACTCTGAAACGCACTGTGAAATTAAGAAATAGCCATGAATTAATAGGAGCAATTAACAGATTTGTGGACTGTTATCACATTGCATGTCGCAAGCATACGGACGCACCTGCCACTATATCAATACCGCACGCTTGTTACGAAAGATAATTATACACAAAATCGCATGCATTTCTTATACGGTACTGTCGTCAGTTTATCGGGCAATTGTGATGTCACAAGGATGGCACGATCAGTCAAATTCCCTTAGGGTTATACTTCTCTGATCGCAGAAGTCTCATAACATAGTGACAGGTAACTTTGTTTGATTGGGGGTTTAACGTCGTTTCAGCCGGTAGGCCATATCACGACTATGTCATTTCCCACTTGACAGGTAACACACATATGCGGTTCTGTGTTTATCTCACACTGAACTGATATAATTATGATATATGATTTGCTCTACATCCCTGACAGAAAGGTGAGTGGTTCAATGGAAGCGGGAAATTTCAAGTTGGAAACTCATAGATTTAACCCCACGAACTGACACGAATGGAAAATTTAAGCATTTTATAGTGACAATATTTCTTGGGATAATTGTCATAATCATATCTCACAATATTTAATCGACACCAAATACTCGGGCATGTCAGGTAGCGTCGAGAATACTGTAACGGTTCCCATTTACTGGCTATGTCACAACCGTAAGGCTGTATATTTAAAAAAATGTTTTTTTATACTGCGCTACTGCCTCAATAAAGAACTGTCAGATCTATATGCAATATGCGTTCATTGCGTTGATCAAGGTCGTTAAACTATATGGACGAATCTTCCGGAATATCGATATATCCATCCAACCACGATACATAGATTTAACAACAGAAAATGGTAGTAAGGCTATGTTATAAAACTTGTTTCCTTTAAAATATCGCATGCTTTCAAATTGCTGTGCATAACATATAACATCTACCTGGAAGGGGGGATTGCCTGGAATCCTTCAGTTGCGTATGTGTTTGCTTTGATAATATAATTGAACCTATTAATAATTGCTTTTTGTTGTCATGGTTCAGGAATTTTAGATAGTGGTACGTGCAGGTCAGAAATACTGAACTTTGATGTCCAGTAAATAGTTTATTTGGAATTTTATTTTGCTCCATCACACGCATGTGACTCCATCACACGCCTGTGATATTGCTAATCAGGTTTTAAAATGGCAACTGATATTCGGACACCTCTGTGTATTCCTTCCCATTTCTAAATCCTCTAGATTATCACCGACCTCACTAACACATAAACATGCCAGAACCTGGCCGCATGCGTGTGACATGACATAAACACTGAATGATTAATAGTGTGATTAGTATAACATTTGCATACATATTTATATAACATGTATATATTTGTCATCGGTATATATGCTCTCCTAAATTAACAATAAATAAACTTATTGTGAAACTAAGAACTTGCCACGATTGAACTAAGTGCCAGTAATAAAAATTAAGACTATTTTCGTTGTGTATGTCACAAGCATATGGGCGCATGCTTGGTACGAGATCATATACATAACAATAATAATGCATTCCGGTTGTCAGTTTTATCGCACGATTGTAATGGCATGATTGAAGATTTTTGATCGGGGTCTCGATCATACCAGGTAGCGACGAGAATACTGTAACGGTATCCAATTACTGGCTATGTCACAACAGTAAGGCTGTATTTTTTAAAACTGTCTTTACAATTCGTTCCGGCACTTATCATGTTACACTGCGCTACTGCATCAATAACGGACTGTACGATAAATATGTAAGATGCGTTGATCAAGGTCGTTAAACTATATGGACGAATCATATATATATCCGATATATATCCAAACCATGATACATGGGTTTAACACAAAATGGAAAATTTAAGCATTTTACTAACAATATTTGTATGTCAAAACCGTAAGGCTGTATTACAAAACTTGTCTCCTTTAAAATATCGCATGGTTTCAAATTGATGTGCATAACATATAACATCTACCTGGAAGGGGGATTGACTGGAATCCTTCAGTGGCGTATATTCTTTCTTTGATAATCTAATTGAACCTATTAATAATTGCTTTTTGTTGCCATGGTTGTTACGCCGGCCTTTGAAGTAACTGACCACTTTTGGAATTAGGTCTCCACTTTTGAAGTAAAAAACGCCAGCTTTTGAAGCACCTCACCACTTTTGTAATAAAATCGCCAGCTTTTGAAGGAAAGTGAGGTCTCCGCTTTTGAAGTAAAAGACGCCAGCTTTTGTAGGCCTCCACTTTTGTAATAACAAAATTACATCTTTTGAAGTAAACTGACTCAATACATATTGACGGGCGCTGAACGATTTTCATGACAAAGTCAACCCGATAATACACTGGCTATCGCCCATACAAATGTGATGTGGTTTGAATAGCTTTAAGGCAAACCAACACAAGAGAAATCAGTCAATCGCCCGTACACGTGTGAGGTGTACCAAAAGGCACTTAGTGAGTCCGGTTGCGTGACAAAAGAATACACACCGGTAATCGACCATACGAGTGTGACGTGGTTTGAATAGCTTTCAGTTAAACTATCACACAGTCAATCGTCCATACACGTGTGACGTGTACCAAAAGGTTCTTAATGAGTCCGTTCCGTGACAAAAGAATCTACACGGGTAATAGATCATATGAGTGTAACGTGGTTTGAATAGCTTTCAGTTAAACTATCACAAGACAAATCACACAGTCAATCGTCCATACACGTGACGTGTACCAAAAGGCTTGAGGAACGTTTCTGGGTGAACTGTGGACTTGATTTATTATATTTTGGCTTCAGTAAACGTGAATCAGTGGACGAATTTGCATGGCTGGTAGATTTAGAGATCTGGTATATTACTAAAATTATAAGACTTTCTTTATACACTACACACATCAAGATTAAAACTAATTGCTGAAATATAAGGGCATGCAATATTTCGGATCAGTGACCATTAACAATATAGACTACCATCTAGAATATGTACCTACATATATTGTGTTTTGATGTGTGTTTTGTTGTGTTCTGAGATATCTCAAAATAATTCATCATTGTTTTTATGTTAAGTTATCAGTCCATGAGACAATATTTATACCATCATATATTGTCTTCATGATAGAATATTGATTTAATTTATTGACCATAATAAACAAAACAGATTTAGATAGCAGAATTGTTGATGTGGATGAGAGGCGATAAGGGGTCAAGCTATACAATATTATACATAACTATTAAAAAAATATAGCGTCTAAGGGGAGGTTAAGGGTCAATTTGACTAATTATTATTTAACTACATCAACAACATCGTTCCATTCATTCTTAATTTTGTTATGCGTTTGAAAGTTTAACTTTCCCTGTATATAGCGACCCAACGCCATCGACTCCGTTATTTTATATACTCAATCACCAGAGGATATGTGAACCCAGCGGTTTCCACACAACACATTACTGGGCCCCGTGTTTTATAGCTGGCCACGTTTGACGTAGTTACTTCGGTTATGTGACATAATTTCAATGATCAAAATTTGTTGTCAATGTCGCCTTCCAGAGACGAAGCTAATAAACCGAACATTTTCTGCTGTCCCTAAAGCGTCGGCGGATCACCTAATTTCGAAGGTATGAATATGCAATTAAAGGGGAGGCCAAATATACCAACTATGTTCCGTTGGAACTACTACATCACCTAATTTCGATGAACTATATATGTTGTCATGTTACTGGACTGACAAAACGTCTTGTCTCACTCAATGTCACATCAAACTTCTTCTGACAAAGGTAGTACTTGTAAGGGCATTCAATGAGATGGTTGTCAGGCCGACTGGGAACAATCGTATATACTCGTATGATTGGACACCTAAGTGTGTTAATAAGCTTAGACGGGGAAATGGGCACACTAATGCCTTTTGGAACACGTCATAGTTGTATGGGCGATGACAATGTAAATTATCTTGTGTTGGTATGATTGAAGGCTATTCGAACCACATCACATGCATGTGGTCGATTACCGGTGTGGATTGTTTTGTCACGGAACCGGACTCACTAAGTGCCTTTTGGTACACGTCACACGTGTATATGCGATTGACTGACTTATCTTGTGTTAGTATGACTGGAGGCTATTCAAACCACGTCACACTCGTATGGTCGATTACCGGTGTGTATTCTTTTGTCACGCAACCGGACTCACTAAGTGCCTTGGCACTTGTCACACGTGTATGGGCGATTGACTCTGATTTCTCGTGTTGGTATGACTGAAAGCTATTCAAACCACATCACACTCGTAAGGTCGATTAAAGGTGTGGAGACCTAGTTTTTGTTTACTACAAAAGCTGGCGTGTTTTACTTCAAAAGCGGAGACCTCACTTTACTACAAAAACTGGCGATTTTATTACAAAAGTGGTGTGGTACTTCAAAAGCTGGCGTTTTTTACTTCAAAAGTGGAGAACTACTTCAAAAGTGGTCATTACTTCAAAAGCTGGCGTAATACATGGTTCAGGAATTTAATTAGTGGTACATGTAGGTTAGAAAAAATTTATAATAAATATTTGTATAACGTTATCCACTCTGAAGAGGCTCAAAATGGATACATGTATATAAATGTACCAGAAATAAATATTAATTTAATTTACTTGCTCTTTTCAATTAACTTTCCACATCAAAATGAGAATCACTCACTTTTGATACATATTATATTGGTGAATTCGATGTCTGAAACCTTTGTCTAAATTCACTCGAGAATGTAATATGAGGCACACATTCTCAATTTGTTATACTCAACTTTGATGTCCAGTAAATAGTTTATTTGGAAATTTTATTTCGCTCGATCACACGCATGTGATATTGCTAATCAAATTGTAAAAGGGCAACTGATATTCGGGCATCTCTGTGTATGCCTTCCCATTTCTAAATCCTCACTAACACTTAAAACTTGAAAATGTCAGAACCTGGCCGCATGCGTGTGAGATGGCATAAACACTTTATGATTAATATTGTGATTAGTATAACATTTGCATGCATATTTATATAACATCTATGTATTTGTCATTTGTATATATACTCTCCTAAATTGAGGTTAACAATAAACTTATTGTGAAATTAAGAACTAAGTACCAGTAACAAATTAAGACTATTGTCATTGTGTATGTCACAAGCATATGGGCGCATGCATGGTATGAGATAATATACATAACAATAATAATGCATGTTTGTATTCCGGTTGTCAGTTTATCGCACGATTGTAATTGCGTGATTGAATCCGGGACGTGGCTAGAATATCTATCATTTAGACTGGCCTCAATCTTTGCAAGAGAAATTTCCAACTGACACCCCCGACGGTTGGAAAATGTCCAACTGATGTCTAAAGTCAGAAAATATTTTTTTCTTAACTTAGATCATGTCACAAATCTCTACTCTTTTCTACACACACACTGCACGCAGCCAAAGTAGAGATCCGTGACAATAAATTTCCAACTGATAGCAATTTCATTAAAACAAATTGATCAAAAGTATGAAATATACAAATGTTGTTCTAAAAAAAATTTGCCATTAATAAATTGTTGGAAAATAAAAACTACAAGAACAATTGCAACCTACTGCTCCATCACACATAAATTTTCCAACTATTGAAAAAGTTGACCTGAGTTGGGGTCACCCCCCCCCCCCCCCCCCCCCCCCCCCCCACCATCGCCATGTCCCTGCTTGACCTATCAAATGTCCTTCCGTTATGACAGGAGTGTCAACTTTTCCACCAGTAACATACATGAGCGGTTGTATTTGTGATATGATAGAACACCATCTCCCAAGCCCCACCCCATCATGTCAACATTTGTATAATATGGACAAACTTCTCAACACACTCTGTATTCTGGAACATGACAAACATAGCAAGAAATTACCAGGTACAACTTCTTTTAAAAATGACACCACCGGGCATGTCATTCTAATAATAAAATAACCCACTGTGATATTATGGTTGTTGGTGAATTTGGATCTAGTTAAAAATATTATGTTCACATAGTTGGCATCAATATTTTATTAATCAGAAGGCAATTACATCATGGTGGAGTCTTCAGGTCTTCTTTGGTTACCAGTACACTCTTTGTTAGACATACGCCTTCACGTGTAACGTATGGTGCTTTCCAAACATACATGTATATAAGATTGTTCTATGCCATGCTAAGATTTGTTGCACAGGAGAAAGAAATCTGCATCAGCTTCATGGAGTGGATTCCTTAGTGACTACAGATTCAAGAATCACTATAGAGTGTACGAATGGATTCTCCCTATACAGTGTACAAATGGGTTCTCCCCCAAAGACATCCATTCCACTCTTGAAAAACTCAAATAGTTTGGAAAGAATCTTGAGTTTCCCAAAACTTCATTCTAGTATTATAAGATGCAAATTCTTGAAAATCGTTGGTCCTTGTTGTAGATATTGTCTTTCCATCATGCGAGCTCGCAGGGTCACACAAAACATATTGGCTTTACAGTTCCATTTAATCACTGCTTGTGAATGTGAATTTTACACCTATTCAAAGAAGTTGTCTGACAACATTTGCTAATTTATTCAGAAACCAGTACATGTGAGATCTCAGTCCTCAGATCACAGAATTGAACTTCTGATAGATAGTGCATGTGATGAACAGAATGTACCGGTAGATCTGAAGCATCTCTGAAATATCTGGAAAAATAAGAAGAAAAAAACACTATAATAAGTATACATGTACAGTAATGCCCCAATTAATCGACTCAATGAGAGCTTTCCAACTAAATCCTGAAAATTTACCCATAATTATGCGGTGGTTATGGAGTCAATTAATTATGGCATTACTGTAGATGTACATGTAACATACAGTAAAGACCTGATAAATGAAATCACCTACAACTTTCGTAAGTTTGAACAGTAATTTTCTCTGTACATGGACATGAAATGACAGTAAATGTGATGAAGTTGCTGATTTAAGAAACACTGAGAACGATTAGTGAGACTAATAAACAAAATATTATTCCTGATACCGGTATATAGTCATCCATTTTTCAGAAATCTATAATTCTTTCAATCAAATGGCAATATTCTCAAACAAAAAACAATGTTTTATTTAAATCACTTCGTATACATTCATTTATTTATTCATTACCTCATTTCAGCTCTAATGCGATTATCCTTTTTTAAAGATGCATAATCCGTATTAACGCTTGCAAATTACTATTTCTTTGGCTTTGGGGAAACAAATATTTGATTTGAGTGGAGGAACCCACCCATCAAAGCTCAGAGTGATCAGATATATAAATGTTTTCAATCCATTATTTCTCACCACCAGTACTTTTTAGTGGCCTGGCAAAAAGTAAACGAGAAGAAGTTCTCAGATCAAATTGCGTATGAAGATGGATAACTCTAAAGTCAAGTGGCTTTTGTGTATTTGATATTTGAAAATCCGTTGTTTTAATTACCACACCAAATCACTCAGAATTATGCATGTATGCAACTACGTAACTTCTGTTAAAGAGATTTGCATGGAAATTCCCTTTCATAATCGTTCACTTAACCTTCCCCTTAATAGATTCTGACTGAAGCATATTTTTTTTAAATGTTGTTCGAATCTAATGATATGGGACTATCAAATCAGATTGAGTACCTTTAAATACAATTGAAACTTCCTTGTTGTCGCACACTATTTTGAGTTTTTTTAATAAACCTGGCAAGTTTGGTACATACATGTACATGTACCCTGCTAGACAAAACAAGTGTCCACTTAACCAAGTTGTGGTTAGCATTGCCACCATGTACACCGTGGCTCCAATGGCTAACTACAGTTGGGCCGTGGTGTATTTGCCATTCGGCCATGGTGTAAATGTAGTTGCCACGGTGTACATGTACATTCATTAAACTGAAAAAAGACAATACAAACCAGAAATTTAATCATGGTGTACATGCCATCCGGCCCTGTTGTACATGTACACATGTAGTTGCTTTTCGGCCATGGTGTACATGTCATGCGGCCAAGGTGTACTTGCCGCTCGGCCACGGTACTCAACTGCAGAATTTACAAACTCTGACACCGCAGCCAAATGGCAAATACCCTGCGGTGCCAATGGACACTTGTTTTGTCCAGCAGGGTAAATAAGACGGCGGATTGGCGGTACATTCTAACAATTTTTAGCCAAAGATTTACTGATGGGGAAGTCATGTGAGATTGACAAATCTGTTTTACAAAGAGAAACTACAACGCGAAACTTGTATATATCTCTAGGAATCAGGGAGCTGAATGTGTTCCGAAGTCGGGGAGCGAGTACACCGGGAATGCTAAAGGTGAAGATAACTGAAGAATGAACTTCACCTAATACACACGATACGTTAGGCCAAAACAAAATGAATGTATGTTTCCCATAACATGCCACAAAAAAATAGGGGCGGGCGTTAGGCTTTTCATATTATTTTATATTTTTTTAATTTTATTTTTTCATGGTCTCATGTGGGCCACGCCTAACCACAATCAAACTCCATACAATGACCCGATCAACCAACAAATTGGTGATAAAACCGGTATACATGTATGCAAACAATATATAATTTTATATATTTTTACGATAATATGTTTAATTATCCACCAAACAGGAAATATATCACAGATATAAAATATCTAGTTTGATGTCAACAAATGGGAATGAAAATTACAATGTATGTGTCCCCAGGGAGCAGCCATAGACTAGTGATAGTCGCCATTCATTTTCCTGGCTGCAGTAGCTTCCTACTGCGCATGTCTTATAAGTAACAGCCGGCTACAGCTTTTTTGCTCAAATACCAGTACACTCAACAATATGGTATACCGGTACCCCATATCAACACAAGCACATGCTTTTAGTCAGCGAAGGGGAGCGATAACCTGTATTTTTCTGATATTGAGTCCGGTCGTAATTTTACTAGAACTTCTTGGAGAGTGACGATGTGGCTTTGCGAAAAATATATAAATATATCAAAGATATCATTTATCTCGCGAGGTGAATCAGATAAAATGGAAGCACGTGTAAATAGTTTGGTTAATATCAGGGTGGTTGGTCGGTTCATAGATTAATTTTTTTTATTTAAAACAAATAAAATTAACTTGGGGTTGGGTTACGGGAAACACGCATTCATTTTATTTTGGCCTTATTATTAAAGGTGGACTATATTAAGGATGACATCATGTTTATTTGATTTGTACATCATATCTGAATAATTTAAATTGGTGAATTAATGTGGAAATGGATTTTTTTTGTGAGTGAGAAATTGGATTTATCTAGCTGCTGTAGTCAGGTCTGGCAAATGTGAGAATACAGCTACCGGTACAATAGCTGTATTCAGCTAATCTAGCCGTATTCAGCTATATATTATACTCTCAAACTGGCTGTTTTTCGATAGTGAACTAGAAGCGCTAATTTGCGCATCGAAATTAGGCCACCATATTGTCCGGCCACCATCAACCAAATCAAAACCGTCGCTTGTTTTCTGATAAAGTGTTGCCCTTTGTTGACACGGCGATGGTGATTATGTGTGAAAACTTACTACGGCAGTCGATATCGGTCATAACGGTTTAATGTGGAATACCTTGAAAAATACATTAAATACAATATTTATCACCGAAGATGGAACATCTTAAACATTCCCGGAGTATAAATAGGATGCTGCTAAATGCAGTTTGGTTGGTGCGTTAAAACAGGTATAAAGGGGAACATCTCTTAAGCCAGTGTTTAACCGAGCGAGTACCGCTCACTGCTTGAGCTGACACTCTCCAAAAATACGGAAACGCATACATGTATGTCGATTCGCGAAAATACAAATAACAATGTTACTATATGTATTCACACATTATATATTTTCCCGCCAAAACAGATTGAATAGTTCTGACTCGTTAACGACCAGGCTTTCATTTTTAAAATAGTTCAGAAATTATATAAGTCGCATTTTCTTTTCAGTTGTTCCTGTTTTATTATATGACTATCGTTTATCTTTCCCCAATACCGCTATTGTATAGCGATCATTTCCTGGCCATCGGATCAGCTGCAGTTTGATCCGATGTCATACCACCCTTCCTCATCTCGCATACTGCGCATGACCGGAAAAGCAGGACAGTTCTTTCTTTATTTTTGATACTAGCGAGCGCGTGAATTGGTTTCATTTCATAATTAATGAGAGAAATTGTGCTTTTTAAATAAAAAGCATGTGCTTTTTAAATAAAAAGCATGTCATATAATAAACCTGTTATCGCTGCAGTGAATTGATCTGGGCTTCGCATCACGTCTCGTTGAAGAGGTCAGATCGCTGGATTAAACTCGACGCCTGCGGCGGCTCGTTTGATCCAGCGATCTGACCTCTTCAACTCGACGTGATACTTCGACCCAGATCAATTCACTGCAGCGATAACATGTATGTACCACACATTTGCAATATGCCACACAATATCTGTATATACCGTTATGAAAAGTTATCAGTATCGCTCACAAACCGCTAGTGGTATGTAATTCTAAATGCTTGATATTGTTACACCATTCTAACACCCCCTACCGGTTTAGCATCAGGAAGAAGTAAATGGGTGTTTGCGATGAATTTGATCTTTATTTTGTAAGATAGCTAATGAATGCATTCACAGAAAATAGTCCCCAGAATAATTACTGACATCGACCGCCGTAGTAAGTTTTCACACAAAATCAGAACTGCCGTGTCGACAAAATGCAACACTTTGTCAGAAAACAAGTGAGGGTTTTGATTTGGTTGAGGGTGGCCGGAGAATATGGTTGCCTAATTTTGATGCGCAAATTAGCACTTCTAGTTTATCATCGAAAAACAGCCGGTTTGAGAGTATAATATATAGCTGAATACAGCTATTGTAGCTGTATTCTCACATTTGCCAGACCTGGTAGTTCTTGCTTCTTCCAGTCAAAATTTAGCTGTGGGATAGCCCTGTCGAGTGTCGTACAATTTCAACACATTTCAGTGTGGATTTATTAAAAAAAGTAAACACATGACCTATGATTTTTCTTGCACTTTTGTGATCAACTAGTGTCAATCTAGCTGGGTAAACATCAATGGAATATCATGTAGGCTTAAATTCAGAGAATTCGGTCGAAACGTTAACACTGTCGCTATGGAAAACTATTTAGTCCAGTGATTCCTCTGAACTGAACACAACAAAATAACTGGTCCTCAGAATTAGATAACACATATGAGCGTTTGCATGAAACAGCGTCTGGTTGATATTTTCTGTTCTTTAGAGTGTTCTACTCAAGGCTTGTGAGATGGAACAGGTAGAATTATATCTCTATACTTATCACGCATATCCAAGACATATATAATGTACATGTACCTGAAATATGCACGTCAAAATTAACTCTATAACAAATGCCCAAGTCCAAATTAACTCTTTATAACAAAATAATTAATTGAAATTTCATTATTTATACCAGTTGTTGATCAATATCCATGGGAATATATACATTTAGGCTTAGTGTATATATAGATTCCAATGGATATTGATCAACAACTGGTATAATTATGAAATTTCATTGTTTCAGTTTTTATTCACTACTTGTTGGGTTCAATTTGTAACAAGTAGGAACAACACTCATGTGGTGTTGAGAAATATTAATAGTTTAATGACACAACAATAGTTGTCCCCAAAATATTCTCAGACATGCAAGCCTGGATATAAATTTTTTTTGAGTGTCTGACAAAATGTCAGGCACCAAAGATTCGGCGTCTGACATTTGAAAAGTGTGTCTGTCATTTACCTGGTATCAATAAATAGCAGCAATTAGTTGTTTTTTAGCCCATTCCAATGCACAAATTAGATTCATTGATGTACCATGTTATGAATTATGGTGTTTTACATCACTTTTAGCTGACGCTCATATTATCATGTCATAATGTGACAGGGGTGCAAAGTCAGACAAGTCTGTCATTTACAGTATGTCTCTGCTGAATTCTTTTCCAGTTCCAAAAATACTATACGCCGTGCTTCCCCCAAGTAAACACGAGCACATGTTTCAAAACGCGGCGATTTAAAAACTACCCGGTATGAATTTTTTCGGAATTTCTTCCGCTAAATCTCCAACTAACACCCTTAACTTGTGGAATATATTACACTTGTGCTGATTTAACTTGTGACATCTCCGTGTATCTTACGTCAAACGAGAAAAACACGACGAAGTGTATTTCTTGGTTGGAGTTTCCCCCCAGTGGCAGCCATTTTTTCTGGGTTTTTCACGTTCTAAAAATAGAAAGTCGTAAAAAGTGCGGACGTGAAGGCAGCGATAATTCGCAGTTTGCGATCAATCATCAATCGCGGACAATTTAGGTTAGAGGTTGCATTAAAATGACATTTATAGGTCCTGTATACGGAACGGATCATTAACATGTTTTCGGTAAAACGCGTTGTATTGGTGGGGGGATTTGATATTTAGTGCACAGTAGTGATAATTGAATGTCTTTGCCGCAGATAATACATCTACTTGTTGTTTTCCCCTTAATTATATATTTTTTGTGAAGATAATGGGCGCCGGACAAACTGACAGACGATAATAAGGCGGCGCCGGTCATCGGTGTATTTGGCTCGGTCAATGACCGTGTCCGACCTCTTATATCCAGGCTTGCAGACATGCCCCTGCTGTCATGCTTACCTAAGATTATTCCTTTGCATATCCTTTACATGTACATACATGTACTTACCTGTACATGTATGTGGGATTGATTACAACATGTCATTTTTTTAAATTAGATTTACCCGGTATAACATTTAAGTTAACATATAAACTAGTTTTGCTCAAAGCCTGCAATACTCATGAATGGTATTAATTTTTCAGTCCTCGAAATTGGCCATGGAAATAAGCTTGCGATCGCTGAAGTTTATAAGGCCAAAACAAAATGAATGCGTGTTTCCCATAACCCGGCTGACAGTCTTCAAACCCCAGACCCAAGTTCATTTTATTGGTTTTAAATAAAATGAAAGTGTCAATGACAATGTAGCTCAACTTAGGTAGGGGAATAATTTAATGGTTGACAGAAAATGGAGGAATAGGAAAGGTGCTAATTGAAATGTCTAACCTGTGCCAAAGGATTTAGTGATGCAAAGAGTAAAATACAAGATGGCTGCTGGCGTCCATGTTTTTTGGCCAATTGACCCCAAAAGGACTCGCTCCCATCTACGTGTCATTGACAAATTTTATCAAGATCTGACCAAAGCTACGATCTACAAATTTTATGATGATCTGACGAACAGTACGACCTGTAGAACGCGCCAATGGATTCAATTTTGTAACCCAAGATGGCCACTGGCAGCATTGTTTTGCCGAATGACCCCAATATTACTCGTTCCCATCTACATGTCAATGTCAACATTAACATCCGTGACAAATTTCATGATAATCAGACGAACAGTATGACATGTAGCCCGCACCAAAGGATTGAATTTTGAAATCTAAGATGGCCCCCAGTGGCCATGTTTTTTGGCCGAATGACTCCACAATGATTCATTCCCATCTACATGTCAATATTAACATCCGTGACAAATTTCATGATGATCAGACGAACAGTATGACATATACATGTAGCCCATGCCAATGGATTGAATTTTGAAATCTAAGATGGCCGCCAGTGGCCATGTTTTTTGGCCGAATGACTCCACAATGATTCTTTCCCATCTACTAGTACATGTCAATGTCAACATTCATGACAAATTTCATAAAGATTAGACCAAAGGTACAACCTGTAGCCCACGCCAAAGGATTTAGTCATGCAAAGAGTAAAATCCAAGATGGCTGCTGGCGGCCATGTTTTTTGGCTGAACGACTCTAATATCACTCGTTCCCATCTACATGTCAGTGTTAACATCCATTACAAATTTCATGATGATCAGACGAACAGTACGACCTGTAGCCCGCGCCAATGGATTGAATCTTGAAATCCAAGATGGCTGCCAGCGGCCATGTTTTTTGGCCGAATGACCCAAAATGACTCGTTTCCCATCTACATGTCAATGTCAACATTCATGACAAATTTCATAAATAAAGATCAGACCAAAGGTACGACATGTAGCCCGTGCCAAAGGAAATTGTTGACAGACACACGCACACAAGGATGACGGAAGCCAAACCATGGCAATAGCTCAAACTTACAAAAGTAAGTTGAGCTAAAAATCAATCTATAAACCGACCGACCACACTGATAACCATACTATGTACGCGTGGTTCCATTTTATCTGATTCACCTCGCGAGATAAATGATATCTTTGATATACATGTGTATTTATATATTTTTCGCAAAGCCACATCGTCACTCTTCAAACAGAAAGTCAAATTACGACCGGACGCAATACCGGAAGATTACAGGTTATTGTTCCCGTTCGCTGACAGGAAGCACGTGTTGATATGGACTATTGTGAGTGTACATGTATTTGAGCATAAAAAGCTGTGACTTATAAGACATGGGCCAGGGAAAGTAAACATTGTACCCCGACTCTTGTTAACATTTCTTATCGTGGAGATATTTTTTTTAATACTGCTCACTGGGGACACATAATTGTCATTCCCATTTTGTTGGCATCAAACCAGCTGATTAAACTAGATATTTTATATCTACGATATATTTCATGTTTGGTAAATAATTAAACTTATTTCGTAAAAATATATATAATTATATCTTGTTTCCATATATCAGTTTTATCACCAAATTGTGTTTGATGGTGATTAGGCATGGCCCACACGAGACTATACAAAAATGAAAGTGTCAATGACACTGCAGCTCAACTTAGGTAGGGGAATAATTTAATGGTCGACAGTAAATGGAGGAATAGGAAAAGTGCTAATTGAAATTCTAAGTAAGACTAGATGTACATGTCAATATCAACATTCATAACAGGTTTCATAATGATCGGATCAGGGATGTGGTGATTATGGTGTGCCAAAGGATTTATTGATGCAAAGAGTAAATTCTAAAATGGCCACCGGCAGCCATGTTTTTTTCCGAATTACCCCAAAATGACTTGTTCCCATCTACAGCCTTTACAAATCTCATAATGATCTGATCAAAGGTATGACCTGTAGCCTGTGCCAATGGATTTAGTCATGCAAAGAGTAAAATCCAAGATGGCTGCTGGTGGCCATGTTTTTCGGCTGAACGACCCCAAAATGACTCGTTTCCCATCTACATGTCATTGTTAACATACATGACAAATTTCATGAAGTTCCGACCAAAGCTACGACCTGTAGCCCGCACCAAAGGATTTATTCATGCAAAGAGTAAAATCCAATATGGCTGCTGGCGGACATGTTTTTTAGCCAAACGAACCCAACATGACTCGTTCCCATCTACATGTTAATATTAACATCCATGATAAATATCATGATGATCAGACAAACAGTACGACCTGTAGCCCGTGCCAATGGATTGAATTTTGAAATCCAAGATGGCTGCCAGCGGCCATGTTTTTTTGGCCGTATGACCCCAAAATGACTCGTTCCCATATACATGTCAATATCAATATTCATGACAAATTTCATAAAGGTCAGACCAAAGGTCAGGCCAAAGGATTTAGTCATGCAAAGAGTAAAATCCAAGATGGCTGCTGGCGGCCATGTTTTTTGGCCGAACGACCCCAAAATCACTCATTCCCATCTACATGTCATTGTTAACAACCATGACAAATTTCATGAAGTTCTGACCAAAGCTACGACCTGTAGCCCCCCTTACATTTTCGCAGCGTACTTACAGTGTACATACAGTGTACTTGCAGTGTAGAGAGATAAGCTCTATACAGTGTACACTGCAGCCGAGGTGTAGGAGATGGCAGTGTGCTTACAGTGTACATGCAGTGTACTTACAGTGTACCTGAGGTGTACTTGCAGTGTGTTTCAAATATTTAAATGAGCTATGGGAGTGTACCTACAGTGTACCTACAGTGTAGATGCAGTGTAGAGAATGGCAGTGTGGCTGCAGTGTACCTACAGTGTAGATGCAGTGTAGAGAATGGCAGTGTGGCTGCAGTGTACTTACAGTGTGGCTACAGTGTGGGGGTGGCAGTGTATTTGCAGTGTAGTTGCAGTGTAGATACTGGCAGTGTATATGCAGTGTAGTTATATGGGTGAGGGAGTAGTGAAGATGGAGATGCTTTTAACCATTCAGATAAATTTTATTTTTGAATCAATATTGCAACAAGATAATCATCAACAATACATTTTATCAGAATAGGGAAGGCTCTAAGTACTAATTCAAGAAAACATTTGAGGCTTCATCTTTTAAATTGTTGTCTGTGCCTCTCTGTGCAAGACATTTTGTGATAAAAATTTGCAAAGATGTAGCATGTTGTGATGTAGCAGGTTGTGATAGGAATTTTCAGACTAAAATTTGTTTGGAATAATCAGAATATTTGCAAAGAAAGCTATTCAATAGAGGAGTATTTAATATATTTAAAAAAAAATGTTATATAATAATCCCACTCCCCTTAAACCAGGGTTTCCGCCAGGCCGGCTGCGGGTCCTACGGACTCATTCCCCCTGTCGGTCTTTGCACGAAATCCCACTCATACACAAATAAATGACGTTATTAAAAACTTTTTCAGTCTTGTCTGTGTCGACAGGCTATATATCTACACTTATTTTCATTAATATTGACAAAATGAAATCGACACAGTCCATCTCCCGAAAAAACAATAAGAAAGAGCGTGTCAAATAGCGACATTAGATACAGCGTAATACATGTCGCGGTAACATCAAAGAATGCCGGACCGTTGAGTGCGGATATTTTTGTGCACGGGATTCCATGGATGAAACTATTCACGCTCGAAGACCCCGTGCTATCGTACGATTACATAATTGGATCAAAGAAGTGAAAGAACACCCAATTACCGAGTCGGGGATATTTTTATGCACGGGATTTTCGTGGATGAAACTACTCAATGTTGATCATTTATCTTATTGCTGTATAATCCTGTATTATCATGTTTTGAGTTCGATGTACCGGTAAGTGAAGTTCTTGAAAAATACATGTAATTCTCTACGTGTGTTGATTATTATGCGTATATTGCCATGCATACTTAACAAAATCCCAAAGTGATTTATTTCACAATAATACCGAACCTGTCCCAAATCAGTTTTTATAGCGGGAATTCATAGTGAGAACACCATTCATTTGAACCATATTACATGCATGGAGGATAAACACGAACACATACCCCCCCCCCCCCCCCCCCCCCAATATGGAGGTTTTGTCAAAGTACGGTCAATAATAGTAACGTTGTCCCGCCTGGGTCCCCAAGCACAATAATCAACTATGCACATGTTCACATTTCCCACCAAAAACTCAATTATATTTTATAACACGTTGGCTAAAACTCTGTTCTATAGCTGCGGTCATCAGTTGTTGGACTAATACAGACTATTGAACAAGCTACGCGTTCCGGGTGAAAGATTTCGCTACCATTCGTATTTCGCCGCTATAAATATCTCCTGCAGAAAAACCCTGCAGTATGACGTCACCGCGCACAAATAGTTTTACGATTGACAGAATATATAATCCTGTCAGTTTCATTTTCACTGACGCTACTTGAAATTCTAAGAAATACTTTATTCAATTCTCCTTGCTAGGTATTATTGGTCAATGCGTAGATTCTTTTTAGCGTTTAGATTCATTATACCTGTTGGAATCTTACTGTAAGTTATAAATTTGTAAATAGTTAACACTGTATTAAACTCGTAGCTCGTTCATTTATATATATAGTCTTCAATCAGACGGCAGTCTTACGTACGTAATTAAATGACTAACTATTTGGATACCATCAACAGAATTAATGCACCCACGGAAATGATCGACTTGCATAATATACGTAGCTTTTGATTGCTTTGTGGGACACTCAGGTGCAAGGAAATGGCTTCTTTTCAGTGTCAAATAACAAAATTTTCGCCCGACAGGACGAACCATGGTGTGTTTCACCAATACGGACTCATTAATTCTCCCCTGGCGGAAACCCTGCTTTAACGTCATGATTCATTTCAATATATTGACTCAATATATATATTTCATAAATCTGGTACCCATATGCGAAGTTTGAATGAGTTGAATTGTGTTCAAGCACTACCATAATGCCCAAAGTAATTGACCACTTAACCACAGCAGAATTATGGGTATAAAGGCAGACTTTCATTTTTGAGACACGCGATCGCTCTTGCGCACCATCGCACGGCTAAAATTGAAAACCAGCGAGCATACGATTGCGCACCTGGGCCAAATACAGAGAGCGTACAAGTATAAAGAAACGCCTTGAATGTTGTAGCAAAATATCAAATGAATTCTCCGAAACCAACATTCATTGTCGGCATACATCAAAAGGTGAGTCCCTCATGCCACGATGATTGGCAGTTTAAGTTATTTGAGGTCACGGTGTGACTTGTCGAATGCACTACATTTATCTGTCTGAGACTGAATGATTCGAAGCTAAAAATACATTTGAACGATTTCTATGTATGGGACTCTGCGCGCCTACATTTTCTAAAAAATGAAAGTCTGGTAAGGCCAAAATTAAAATTAGGTTTGTTTGTCCACTCCCAACCAATTCATTTTCACGGCTGCAGCAGGCATGGTCCAACGCTGGTGACTGGAGAAGACTCGGATTAAAGCACTCTGGATGTAAGTTGTAAGACCCTATGTTCAATGAATAAAATCTGAGCAACAATGTCAGGCCGCCCCACACGCCTAAATATAACTCCCCCTATCTTTTGACTGAAAATCTGGGATACATGAATCGATTCTACCATGTGTGCCCCGACCCTTGATATACATTTCGATTGAATCTTCTTACTTTGTAGTTTTTAAGGACAGTCAGATTTTATACAGATATCATGTCCTGCACCCATATTTTGTTAGAGCCTGTTAAGATAAAGTTCTAATGACAATTTTCAGCAATATAACTACCGGTAGTCAAATAAAGCATGCCGAATCATGATACTTGCGATGTGTTTTATTATATGGGATAATTATAACATGGTATAAATATCAGGTCTATTATTAAAAAAAAATAAAAATATTTACCTACCTACTAGTACCTGCACACTTCCAAAATCTAGGGTCGGTAGTGGACAAACACATATTTTTAATAGTGGCCTAATATTTCAGGTCTGAGGATTTAGTCGAAAATATGGCTTGTTGCCATTCATCGGAAAGCTCTCGCCGAGAGCTTTCCGTAAGTTTCCGATGAATGGCAACAGGCCATATTTCCGACTAAATTCTAAAAAATTATCCATTAATGCAGATAAATGGCATAATTCTGCTGTGGCTACTAGTAAGTGGTCAATTACTTCGGGCATTACTGTATAAGTTATAACTGTGTTTGCAGCTTTGTTGTCTATAGTATTATTATGTTGATTAATTAGGATTAATGTCACTGTCAGTACTGTCACCTCACAGTAACGCCGAAGGGGTCACTCTCACCAAAAAAAGTGCTGACGGGTACACAGGATTTGAAAATGTGCTGAAGGGTATACAGGGTTTGTGATCGCCACTAACATCGTTACTTAAACTGTGTTTCTGAAAGTCTGGTGCCCATTAGCATTTTGTTTTCAGTTCATTTTAATGTTCATTGCCATTGGAACGTAAACATTTATTCTCTATAGACTCTAACAGAAATCATGGCAGATACGAAAACTAAACGTCATTTAGAACGACATTTCAAACCCAGTGTACCCTTCAGCACATTTTCAAATCATGTGTACCCTTCAGAACTTTTTTTGGTGAGAGAACCCTTCAGCCACAGTAACTCAGCAAGTAAGAAGTTGTATTGTAGAGTGTATAACTTTTTTGATATTCTCTGAACATGCAGTTTTATTTATCATTCATGACATCAGTGAATCTGCTGTGGGATATGTTTAGCACTGAGACTGAGAGAAATTTGCAAACGTTGGCATGACCGATTAGTTTTTTTCGCCAAAAATTGAAAAAAAAAGCAGTCAATGTCAGCTGGTCAGGTGTCACTTTATTCTTCTTCTGAATCTGATGTCACATTGTCACAGAGATCCAAATTCCAATGTGCTCTGTGTGCCCAGTACTGGCAGTAGTTCAGTCATAAACGTAGTGCGTATTCTTCTACGATAATCATTGAAAGCAGCAATCTGCGAAAGCGGTCATGTTGACCATGTGCCCAGTCTATCCCTCCGCCAAAATTAGTTTTGTCCCGTAGCACAAGCATTTGGACAAGACGTCAACTTCAAGATGATTTAAATTGAATCCGTGATCCGCTAGACGACAGCCATCACTCTCCGATTGAGAATTATCACTTGTAAATAAATGTAAGTTGTGTCTAAATTTAACGCACGTTTCCATTGGTTATAATATGTATGCGTCCAGTGTGACTTCCATTTAACTGTTAACATATAATTTTTCAATGCCATCGTATTCCGACTATTCGTAATCGTAGCCTGCAGCAGTGCAGGATTGGGAACAAACTTCGCCTATTTGCCGAATTCAGCCTCCTACCACCTGTTTTTCTACCTCTACTAGTGTAGTTCCTGTCTTCTTTTCGCCAAACTGTTGAATTGTTTTGGCTTTTCTGACGTTGTCAAATAAAAACACAGATGAATTTAAATTAACCGGAATGCGGTCTGCGCATGCGCATATAGTGCCGTGGGTCACATTAAAAGTTGTAGTCCAAGTCCGAGATCGAGCCCAGTAAAAGGTGCAGTTGCGATTTTCAATTTCGTTTAATGTCGTTATAAATATAATTCCAATAATGATGAATTTTGGTTTGTGGTAAGCTATGCCAATTACAAATAAACAAATTTAAAATTTAATTTGTAAGTCTTATATTTCAACTTTTATCGACATTTGTCGTTCTCCAGCACACTAAAAGTTGTATATATACACGGTAGTTTGGATCAGCCGCCGAGTCGCTAATTAGGTGTTAATTGCTATTGTTGGCGGCTAATTGGATTAAGTCAGTGGTGGGTCACGTGAAGATCAAAGGGCAAGTAGTGGGAATAAAAACAAACAATGACTTATGTTTATTAAGCAAAATATGAAGGTTTAGCAATTTTAAAGATTACTCTTACGTGAACACGTAGCGTATTTTGAGCCTGTTAGAAGGTAAACGGAACCTCCTTTTGGCAGTTTTGGTGGCACTGTCGATGTTTTGTCTACGTCGGCATACGTGTAAACAACTCTGTGATAAGTATAATTCAGTTAGGCCTAAAAGTGTTCACCTTAAATACCGATAGGACTGTCCCATATACAATCAGCTGCATGCGACATCTTCAAAAAAACACACATTCCTGTATCGTATTCTCAGTTCTAGGCTATCACCTGATTTAGATATGGATTTCCCAATAAAATGATGACATCAGATGACAATGTTTACGCTTAGCGAGAATGGTGCATCGTGGGATATAAATTCCCCAAACAAACACGTGGGCGGCATGCATTTACTTTGGGAGATTTACAGTGGGTCGACAATCACGCGTATAATATAAAGTTAAACTTTGTTATTTTTGATAGATTTTGCGTTAGATTTAAAACAGATAGCAAGTACATATATTTCTCCGAGAATGTTAAACACAATTTGTAACTGTTCACCGTTATTTTATTGATTTTATGCGACAAAATAGTCGAACAGGTCACGAAATTACGCTAACTATAGTATCGAAGTACAAATCCGATAAAAATAATCCTATTTGGTAATTTTACTCTAAATACTCAGAGATATCTAGAATAAACATAGCCCTATCCGGTAATCAAATTATTTCCGCGTAAATTAATTGTTGGGATTAATTAACCATATGCTGTCGTGTAACGGAGAGAGAGAGAGAGAGAGAGAGAGTGCGCGCGGCGATAAATAAATTCACTCTTTCGTATCCTGTTCGGCATGTCTGACAAAAACGAATGTCACCTTTTCTTATTGAGTGCATGGTGATAGAGACCTCAAATTAGACAATGGGTGGATAAATTATATCAAATGTAACCCGGTTAAATCCCAGCCATACGCCCGTCCATATACGAGTTTTGATAACAATCTATTTAATGCATCATGAATGAGCGTGTTGATCGACGATATATCAACGGCGTTTACTAAAATATCTATAAATGACCATTACTTGAATTCCTTTGCCCCATCATTTTTAAGATTTAATTAATACAGTGAATATGAAAAGAGTCCCCGGGTAAATAGTTTTGTTTGTGTGTGTGTTTTTTTTTTTCGCTCGTCTTTTTCTCGACGGGGCACGGATCAATTCCGAAATCGACCTTACCATTCGGAGCCACATATCCCCATGCAGAACAAAAATTGACCCCAACCCCAAATTGGGGTGGGGTAAACAAAGTCTGGGGACCTGTGTTTAGAGTTCAATTATTATATTTAGAGTATTGCATGTCAAAATTACTGGTTTAGACAGCTGGTTTAGAAACGATTTTATTATACTTCTGATCTGCGCTGTCAAAACTACCAGGTATCATGCAAAATTTCTATATTGGAATGGCCATTTTTGACTGCAGGTGTGTTTAGAAACACAATCATTGAAGCTTTCCGCCAATTTCAATATACGTGATGGCAAACAATTTTCATTGTTTCTATGACAAACATTTTGCAGTTAATGAATCATATATCTTTATTTTAGCACACAAGATTCATAAAATTTATTACTATCAGAATATAAATAACAGAAAAACTAAATAATTTCAAATTTGAAAAAGTTCATATTTAATATAAGATGGCATATATAGCACAAAACGTGCGAGGCTGTGAGCAGTATTCCTGAACATACCCATATCAAAGTTCGATTTTAAAGTGTCACATGGTATAAGTGTTGACAATATTTTCCAATGTTCCATAGGTGTACCTATAAGTGTGGGCTGTGTTCCCAAACATTTTAAAAGTAAAAGTTTCATAAGTGTGTAGATAGAACTTTTCAAAGTACCATAAGTGTAGCTGTAAGTGTGGGCAGCATGCCCAAAGATTTTCAAAGTCTCAAAAGTGTACAGCAAGTGTACACTTATTACAACACTTGTACTACACTTCCAAAATAAGTGCACAGTTCGAAAAAAGTGAGTGTGGTACAAGTGTACTGAATTAAAAAAACAAAAGCTACAAGTATACTACAAGTGTATACCTGAACTACACTTACAATGAAAGTGTACACTCAGAAAAATTAATGTAAGGGTTGTTCATGCCAATATGGAAAAAATCCTTCTCATCCAGTCATTCACTACATATTTCTATTATTCAACAAGATGTCTCACAAGTCCCAGCAGTGTAGTTGCAGTGTAGTCTTTCTGTGTGCGCATTCGAACAAGTCCCAGCAGTGTAGTTGCAGTGTAGCCTTTTCGTGCTGTCATTTAAACAAGTCCTTGCAGTGTAGCTGCAGTGTAGTTTTGTTCATGGTCTCTTTAAATGAAGTTCATGCAGTGTACACTGCAACTACACCTTGGATTTGAAGTGTGGTTACAGTGTACACTGCAAATACACTCCAGTTAAAGTGTGGCTGCAGTGTACACTGTAACTACACTGCAACCACACTTCAGAGTGGAGTGTACACTGCAGAATTGTAAGGGGGTCGCGCCAAAGAATTTAGTCATGCAAAGAGTAAAATCCAAGATGGCTGCTGGCGGCCATGTCTTTTGGCTGAACGACCCCAAAATCACTCGTTCCCATCTACATGTCAATATTAACATCCATGACAAATTTCATGATGATCAGACGAACAGCACGACCTGTAGCCCGCGCCAATGGATTGAATTTTGAAATCCAAAATGGCCACCAGCGGCCATGTTTTTTGGCCGAATGACCCCAAAATGACTCGTTCCCATATACATGGCAATGTCAACATTCATGACAAAATTCATAAAGATCAGACCATAGGTAAGACCTGTAGCCCGCGCCAAAGGATTTAGTCATGCAAAGAGTAAAATCCATGATGGCTGCTGGCAGCCATGTTTTTTGGCCGAACAACCCCAAAATGACTCGTTTCCCATCTACATGTCAATGTCAACATTCATGACAAATTTCATAAATAAAGATCAGACCAAAGGTACGACATGTAGCCCGTGCCAAAGGAAATTGTTGACAGACACACGCACACAAGGATGACGGAAGCCAAACCATGGCAATAGCTCAAACTTACAAAAGTAAGTTGAGCTAAAAATCAATCTATAAACCGACCGACCACACTGATAACCATACTATGTACGCGTGGTTCCATTTTATCTGATTCACCTCGCGAGATAAATGATATCTTTGATATACATGTGTATTTATATATTTTTCGCAAAGCCACATCGTCACTCTTCAAACAGAAAGTCAAATTACGACCGGACGCAATACCGGAAGATTACAGGTTATTGTTCCCGTTCGCTGACAGGAAGCACGTGTTGATATGGACTATTGTGAGTGTACATGTATTTGAGCATAAAAAGCTGTGACTTATAAGACATGGCCAGGGAAAGTAAACATTGTACCCCGACTCTTGTTAACATTTCTTATCGTGGAGATATTTTTTTTAATACTGCTCACTGGGGACACATAATTGTCATTCCCATTTTGTTGGCATCAAACCAGCTGATTAAACTAGATATTTTATATCTACGATATATTTCATGTTTGGTAAATAATTAAACTTATTTCGTAAAAATATATATAATTATATCTTGTTTCCATATATCAGTTTTATCACCAAATTGTGTTTGATGGTGATTAGGCATGGCCCACACGAGACTATACAAAAATGAAAGTGTCAATGACACTGCAGCTCAACTTAGGTAGGGGAATAATTTAATGGTCGACAGTAAATGGAGGAATAGGAAAAGTGCTAATTGAAATTCTAAGTAAGACTAGATGTACATGTCAATATCAACATTCATAACAGGTTTCATAATGATCGGATCAGGGATGTGGTGATTATGGTGTGCCAAAGGATTTATTGATGCAAAGAGTAAATTCTAAAATGGCCACCGGCAGCCATGTTTTTTTCCGAATTACCCCAAAATGACTTGTTCCCATCTACAGCCTTTACAAATCTCATAATGATCTGATCAAAGGTATGACCTGTAGCCTGTGCCAATGGATTTAGTCATGCAAAGAGTAAAATCCAAGATGGCTGCTGGTGGCCATGTTTTTCGGCTGAACGACCCCAAAATGACTCGTTTCCCATCTACATGTCATTGTTAACATACATGACAAATTTCATGAAGTTCCGACCAAAGCTACGACCTGTAGCCCGCACCAAAGGATTTATTCATGCAAAGAGTAAAATCCAATATGGCTGCTGGCGGACATGTTTTTTAGCCAAACGAACCCAAAATGACTCGTTCCCATCTACATGTTAATATTAACATCCATGATAAATATCATGATGATCAGACAAACAGTACGACCTGTAGCCCGTGCCAATGGATTGAATTTTGAAATCCAAGATGGCTGCCAGCGGCCATGTTTTTTTGGCCGTATGACCCCAAAATGACTCGTTCCCATATACATGTCAATATCAATATTCATGACAAATTTCATAAAGGTCAGACCAAAGGTCAGGCCAAAGGATTTAGTCATGCAAAGAGTAAAATCCAAGATGGCTGCTGGCGGCCATGTTTTTTGGCCGAACAACCCCAAAATGACTCGTTCCCATCAACATGTCAATATTAACATCCATGACAAATTTCATGATGATCAAACGAACAGTACGACCTGTAGCCCGCGCCAATGGATTGAATTTTGAAATCCAAGATGGCCACCAGCGGCCATGTTTTTTGGCCGAATGACCCCAAAATGACTCGTTCCCATCTACATGTCAATGTCAACATTCATGCAAAATTTCATAAAGATCAGACCAAAGGTACGACCTGTAGCCCGCGCCAAAGGATATTTTGTAAAACTTTTTAGCCCTCATAGCTAAAAGTAATATTAAAGCGGTGTGCCATTCTTTAGCCCTCAGCGCTAAAGAGCGGTCCATGTTGGACGAGCGTCACGTGTGTTGCCAAGATATTCTGCGCATTGCGCCAATGTATAACGTTATAATCAGTATCGCTTTTTACAAGTTTTTAGCCCTCATCGCTAAAGAGAGGTACATGTATACCGTTTTTTAGCCACCCTGTTTACTTAATTTGAATGCATGTAAATACCACCGAGAAAAATGCCATGTATTATAGTATAGGCCAGTTTATATTGTGCATGGAGAACAAATCTATCTTCAGCATCGATAAAGAACTGCACATGCAACTGCATATGCACCAGCCTTGACCAAATTCACAAATTTAAATTGGCAAAATTGCCAAATTTAAAACTAAGCAAAATATAATTATGTGCAAATTTAAATATGAACAACGATTTCACCCGATCGCAATGTTGTCGCAGATGAGTGTAGCGTGGGTTATTCTTAAGCCATGGTTAACCTCCTGATTGCTATCGTACGATCTTTCTTGTGACTGCAATTCCGTCGAAAGTGGAGGTAACAAAGGATACGATACAATTTCGCATCTAAAATTAAACAGCACTTGATATTATTTTACGGAAATCGTTCCCCTTACGATTGCATCGTGGACGTACCCTAAGTTTTATGCCATAGCATTGAATTTTCTAGATTATTGGACATTTTCCTAATTTCGCGTGCTGAAAATTTTGCACATCCATCCACAGTTACTGGACATAAAGTCCCAAAAATACGGTTTTTATCGACTTTATAAATCGATATCTTTATTAAATAGGATTTAATAAAGATATCGATTTATAAAGTCGATAAAAAACGTATTTTGGGGACTTTATGTCCAGTAACTGTGATAATACGGTTTTTATCGACTTTATAAATCGATATCTTTATTAAATAGGATTTAATAAAGATATCGATTTATAAAGTCGATAAAAAACGTATTTTGGGGACTTTATGTCCAGTAACTGTGATCCATCATTTTAATTTTTTCCAAAAATGTTTACTTAAGTCTTAACAGGTCTGGCAAATGTGAGAATACAGCTACAATAGCTGTATTCAGCTAACCTAGCTGTATTCAGCTATATATTATACTCGCAAACCGGCTGTTTTTCGATAATAAACTAGAAGCGCTAATTTGCGCATCAAAATTAGGCTACCATATTCTCCGGTCACCCTCAACCAAATCAAAATCGTCGCTTGTGTTCTGACAAAGTGTTGCCTTTTGTCGACACGGCAATTCTGATTTTGTGTGAAAACTTACTACGGTGGTCGATGTCAGTAAATATTCTGGGGACTATTTTCTGCAAATGCATTCATTAACTAACTTATAAAATAAAGATCAAATTCATCCCAAACACTCGTTTACTTCTTCCGATGCTAAACCGGTAGGGGGCGTTAGAATGGTGTACCTATATCAAGCATTTAGAATTACATACCACTAGCGGTTTGTGAGCGATACTGGTAACTATTCATAACTGTATATACAGATATTGTGCGGCATATTGCAAATGTATGGCACAACATACATGTAGGGACAACTGAAATGAAAATGCGACTTACATGTATATAATTTCTGAAGTATTTCAAACATGAAGTCCTGGTCGTTAGCGAGTCAGAACTATTCAATCTGTTTTGGCGGGAAAATATATAATGTGTGAAAACTTACTAAACATAACATTGGTATTTGTATTTTCGCGATTCGACATACAAGTATGCGTTTCCATATTTTTGGAGAGAATCAGCTCAAGCAGTGAGTGGAACTCGCTCGGTTAAACTCTGGCTAGAGATGTTCCCCTTTTTACCTGTTTTAACGCACCAACCAAACTGCGTTTTAGCAGCATCATATTGATACTTCCGGGAATGATTAAGATGTTCCATCTTCGGTGATAAATATTGTATTTAATGTATTTTTCAAGGTATTCCGCATTGCATAAGAGAGTTATTAACCGTTATGACCGACATCGACCGCCGTAGTAAGTTTTCACACATAATCACCATCGCCGTGCCGACAAAAGGCAACACTTTGTCAGAACACAAGCGACGATTTTGATTTGGCTGAGGGTGGCCGGAGAATAGGGTAGCCTAATTTTGATGCGCAAATTAGCGCTTCTAGTTTATTATCGAAAAACAGCCGGTTTGAGAGTATAATATATAGCTGAATACAGCTAGGTTAGCTGAATACGGCTATTGTAGCTGTATTCTCACATTTGCCAGACCTGCTTAAGTCTCAACTGTTAATAAACTGTACTGAAGACAATTGTATTATTCCATACTTTCACAACCAGCTTATCATCATGAAATCCATGACTATCATCTTCGCCTGTGTGTTTTCTAGCACTGAAATTCTGAATATCATTAGAAAAGTTAACAACTTTCTCGACAATGAGTTTCCGGTTTGTCGATAAAACTTTCGGTCGTTGTTACAAACACCGGCACAAAGCTGTGTTTATAAATTAATCAAGGGTGTACACCAAAGTTGGAATCACTGACTTTTGACTGCAGGCCAGGTACATGCAGGAGTCAGTCTCAACTCTCAGCCTCACTCAGACTTAGAATTATCGAAATAATTTGACCATTTTAAGAGTGACTTTTTCATAAAGCAGCGAATTCTGACATGAGTCTAGTTGCAGATAAGCGCTGACATGACAAGAATTTCAGGCGTCAAACTCACCTTTTTTGGGAAGTTAATCCGACTTCTCCAGATATCCCACAAATTGTTAATAGTAAATGTCGATTATGCTGAAAAGTGGAATTGAAGTGGAGAAAATTAAATCAAGCGAGTAATTAATCTACTCGCGAGCTGTCATTGAGCTGGATTCTGCGCAGTAACATCCCGGAAGTCACGTGTGAAATTTACAAAAAAGCATACACGCTATTTTCGCTCTTGGTATAGAAATATAGAAAAAATATATAAAAATATATGACGTCATAATTCACACGCATTTAGGTAAAAAGCACCCTTGGTGGTTGCTAATATACGATAATTCATTAATACATCATGGTAAACGCAATAGTCCAAACCTGTGATTTCTTTTACAAGAACAGTTGCATGTAGGTCGTACGTAAAATACTAGTCGGTCTCACAACTGGGCTCTTTAGGGAATATCCAACCACTTTCTGTTTGATACTGATTCTAGAGTACTTTTCGATGAGGAATTCATTGGTGCCGACCGATTTTTGATAAAAAGGGGCCCAAATTCCATTTTTAAGGGCCTGAACCCCAATTTTGGGGTTCAGCACTTTTATCTCAAAGTTGAGCCCCCAATTAGAATGTTATTGACCTATATGCATTAATGCCACATACAGGTATCATTTCTGATATTTTATGTACCATTATCAGACGGGATTGACCTTCAAGGAGCTCTTGACCCTGAAAATCCAAAATGGCTGACTTAAAATTTGCAAAAATTTTGCAAAGTCAAGAATAATTAAAAATTGTGCTACCTATACAATTTTTTCATCTTTAAAGGATCAGCACCTTTGTGCTTCCACTCATGAGTGCTTAGCAAGGTTTTGGATGGAATATATTGGTCGTAGAATGAAAAACAGACATTTGCCGAATAACAAAGATGTTGAGGAAATCATCAATTATAGGGCATTTGATCAGAACCTAAAACTCCTGCAATAAGGTTACCTAGTGATATAATTTGAATGAATACATGTAATTGTGAGTAGTTCATCCTTTGCTATCTAGATTTCATGGCCTTTGGTGTGAGATGGCTGCCTAAATGGTTATAAATGGGATGACATATATCACATTATCATTATAAATGAGATCAATGTGTTTTTTTCTTTAAATTTATGGGAGAAAAGAATGTATTTATGGTACTCTAATGTTGAATTGAATTATACTCAGCCCACAAGTAGGTTTAGTAAATGTTGAGTTACTACAATTTGATAAATCAGTGTGATTTGGTAGGCGAGCAGATTGTGTCTTTAACAGTCCCACAGTAATTTTGATTGGCCACATGTCATCACCGCCATTTTGAATAAAGGTTCTACTATTTTCCTAACATGTACATTATTTTAGGACAAATAATGGCTAGCCCGGCATGATCGCCTATACTTATATTCTGATTGAGTGTTTTTTTATGAATTTGAACATATATGTATATGTACACGTACATGTAGATGTATATTTGCCCTAAATTGTTTCTGGTTCAAATTTGGGAGTTTGTAAGAAAACAAGTCATAAGAAAGAATGCAGTTGCAGTAATATTAAAAGATATTGTCCTGTTCAAAACTAATAAATGTATGTCTATTGGTTATTGGTGTGATGTCCAGTAATAAAGATTGAAAATAATCCTTTCAGATTATTGTATAAGGGCTTTAGTCCAGTCAAATATACACATTAAAAATATAGGGCTTCCATACATACAGGATATTTTCCAACTTGACAATCGTTCCTTGTGTTCAACTGAGTGAGTTCATGTGAGGTTCCTGGAAACTTATTTGGCTAGCTTGATTCTAAAGTGTCTAGCTTTATGGGCTTGAAATTCAGAATGCAACCCTGTTGTATTGTGAGTTCAGAGTGAGTTAGAAGAAAAATACAAGCATCAGTTGATATGCAGATATTAATTCATACCAGACAAATCTACATTCTGCAGGTAGCCATGCTATGCAGTACTCTCTCATATTTCAACTTATCAAGTGAAAATGATCACATTACCATTAACTATTTAATGCTGTTAAATTTGATAAAGTAGAGCCCATTTGAAACTGGTTTTCTGACACAGAAAAACTTCATTTTATGATGCCAGACTGGCCATGAGAAAAAAACACATACAAGACATGGAAGTCGGTGACTAATCACAAATAGTCATACACCATATTTTGTCAGATGTTTTTGTAGATCTGTGGATGTAATTGTAATGCAATAGAGATCTCCATTATATTTGCTCAATTTTATTTTTCATTTTGTCCCTTTAAATTGACTTTTATTTTTGAAGTTCTGTAAACGGTTTGGTTTGATGTTACAGGCACAGGAGATATATATATATACTTTACATATCAAATATTGTGTACCATGCAAGTACATGTGTCAGTTGCTTTAGTTGTGTGATGTACATGCAGTAACTATCTTCTAGTGAAATTTATGGTCTGCACTCTGTAGTCTTTCAAAAAACAAGCTATGGCCATGCCTACAATATACATGTAGACTGATTCTAACACTATGATTGTCAGGTTATAATCTATGTTTGAGGAAAGTTACGATGTATTTTTCATTTGTGTTGCATTTGTCAATATTAATGGGTCCCAGGAACCCAGATGTTACTAGTGCAGAGCCCATTTAATTTTCATGAGATGGTGGACTGCATGTCCATACTCCTAAATAAACATGACTCTTATCAGACCAAGACAGTATTGTGTAGGTTTTCAACAACCGTACTAGAATTATAGTTAAAAAAGACTCAGCCATTATTTTCCACTGCCCTATATGTCACAATATATTCATATGGCAGTATTCATCCGAAGTTGAGTGATGATGCTAATAAATTTGCTATGATACTATGGTAGAGCAAAGTGATCTGAACAAATTGAGGATAAGCCACTACATGTAGAAAACATTAAAAAAACATGTATATTTTAATAATGGCCGCTGGTTGTTACAAACTGGCCATAATTGAGATGACTATTCCTGTTGTTTACCAAACATCAACGTACACATTACTAAATTATTTTGAAATATATATTTCTTGAATGATTCATACAGACTCTGGCTTTTGCACAAATCGCTCGGATTAGCCAAACAATGAAAAAATTACCAACTTTAGGTAAAATAATGGTACTCTTTCTTAACACAATCGCTTTGACCTACAAACATCATAGCAATCCAGCAGTACCCATCAGCATGATATAAAATTAGCAGGACCACTTAACTTGGGGTGGTATTGAAAATGAAAATATCTTTAAAATGGTAAGTTATGAGGGCTTTTAGCTATTATGAAGAACTACGTTAGTGAAATTATAGACCCTCGTCTTCTTCAACCTGCAAGTGCTGAAACTATCATGGCCAATCAAAATTAATTTGGGACTGACAACGGCTCATTCTACTATTGATTGAATAGTGATGATTCCATCATTTCCTAAATCTTTTTGTGAGATGAGTTGTCATAGCCATTTTGGAAGAATTGATTACTTCTGAAATATATACTGGGATATATGATCATCTTTCGTCTGATTACAACATGTTTTTACTATGCACAGATAAAATACCCATTTTAAGATCGCAACTTGTGGTTGCTGCTGCAATGCTGCATGAAGCAAACAGCTGGTCTAAATGTCAACAAATTTTGAAAACCATGTCCAATCTGTACATTTCAGTTGATTAGAGCACAATCATTACCTGATTTTTGATAAAGCACACCAATTTCCAAGGAATGTTCAAAGTCTGGAAGGGCATATGTTGTGTGTCGGGGTCCACACATGCTCAGCAGCGATTTCCAGCTAATCCCATTGTGCATGGTCAATTGTGCTCTAAGTTGGTCAGAGCACGTGGATAGTTCCTTACTAGAATAGATCTCGTCTTCGATGCAATTGATTCTGGTAAAGAACTATGTTCTATAACCCTTACTTATTAAAATAAATTTCAAACTAAAATGCAATTCAACATTAGAACCATAAAAGACATACTGTTCTTCTGTTAGCTATAGTTTAAATGAAATGCCATATTGCACTCATTTACAATGATAAAAATGTGATATGTCATCCAATCTATAGCCATTTTGGCAGCCATCTAATATCAAAGACCGTGAAATCAATATAAAAAGGATGAACTACTCATAAATACAAGTATTTATTCATATCATATCATTAGCTACCCTTGTTTTCAGCAGTGTTTGCACTGCTAATCAATTACCATAAAATTTATGATTTTGTCAAAATCTTGGTTATTGAGAAAATGTCAGTTTTTTATTCTCCGGCCAATACATTCCATCCAAAACCTTGTTGAGCACTCATGAGTGGAAGCACAATGTACTGATACTTTAAAGATGAAAAAAAAATCTATATGTTGCACTATTTTAATTTTTCTTGACTTTGCTAAATTTTTGCTAATTTTGAAGTCGGCCATTTTGGATTTTCAGGGTCAAGAGCTCCTTGAAGGTCAATCCCATCTTATAATGCTATAGAAAATATCAGAAATGATACCTCTATGTGGCATTAATGCATATAGGTCATTAAAATTCTAATTGGGGGCTCAACTTTGAGAAAAAAAGGGCTGAACCCAAAAATTGGGGTTCAGGCCCTTAATAATGGAATTTGGGCCCCTTTTATCAAAAATCGGTCGGCACCACTGAATTCCTCATCGAAAAGTACTCTAAAATCAGTATCAAAAAGAAAGTGGTTGGATATTCCCTAAAGAGCCCAGTTGTGAGACCGACGATACGGGTATGGCTTTATAACCCCTACCAAAAATCAGTTATATTCTAGTTAATTATTAGCCAACTATTACCCAGTCACATTAGCTAACCTTTAGTTAAGGTCTAGTCAATAACCTAGTTACTATTTAGCTTAACTAGATATTAGCTGATATTAGCTAGATATTAGCTAAGATGAATTTCCTTTGATGAAATCCCATGAGCGTTAGCTATCTTTTAGCCGTTTCAACTATGCTAATTAGTTATTTAGCTAGAATCTAGCTAAGATTTAGCTACTTTTTAGTAAGTTATGCAAATGAGCTATTTAGCCATAATCTAGCTAACAATTAGCTACTTTTTAGTTACATAAATTAGCTACTATTTAGCTATAGCTAATTTTTAACTATTGTTTAGCTAAGATTTAGTATGGTCTGGATGCCAGCTGTAGAAACCAGCTAAAATGACTAAATATTAACTAGAATATAACTAAATATTAGCTAAATATATCAGCCATTATCTAGCTATAGTATTTAGTACAGTATTAGCCAGAATCTAGCTATATTCTAGTTAAAATCTAGCTGACTTTTAGCTGGTATCTAGTATAATATTAGCTAACATCTAGCTATATTCTAGTTAATATCTAGCTAATATTTAGCCTAATATTAGCTTGAATCTAGCAATCTAGCAACCTGTACAATTAAGTAAGGGACCTAATTAAAAGAAGTACATATTAAAATGGCAGTTGCAAGACATTTAGTAATAACAACAAATAAGTTACAAACATAATTATTTATTTTGAAACAATGACAAGTTAGTGCGTTAACAATTTCAGTGCCAAGTCTGATTTTTGTATCAACTCGTATTTCTTTGATAATTTTTTCAAATTTATTGATTAAAGCCAATAGCTGCAGATTTGACCTTTCTGTGCATCCTTAAGGCCGTAAATTTGCTGCACATATCAGTGAGAAATATCAGCATACATATGTATTTTCAGTTGGAACTAGAGGTGTGACTGTGACTAAGGATACCCCCCCCCCCGTTTTTTAAATACTAAGATGTTTCACATGTCAGTAAACATTTAGTTAAAATAATAAAATAACAGTTCACATTGCAGTACACAACCCTATCCCTAATCTTAAAGCTATTGACCGAAAAATGTAGGAATAAAAGCTCAGACAAAATTATGCATGTTGCAAAAATGTTCCAAGTCGAAAAAGGGGAATAACTCCACAAAAAAAGTCGA